>JAHWFP010232696.1:0-100065 GCA_023313725.1 Lithobius niger | reverse complement strand
GTGGGGGGGGGGGGGGAGATGAGGCTTAATGGCGCGTCGACAGCTTGGTCATTAGCGCCAACCTCAGTCACAGTGCAGTGGTCCGGGTTGTCACTGCACCACACATTACAGAGATATTATTCAAACCCCTAATCTAAATCTTGTCATACATCTGTACCTCCTACAAAAATTGAAAAACACCGGACAGGAGGACAGACTTATCGCCCAATTGACGCACAATGTCATGCGGAAGATGGAAACGACGACGAAAACCATCAAGATGGCAACAATCAACAAGGAAGTGCCGGACCGTAAGTGGCCGCCGACACCAATAACATTCAGGAGGGTCAACCCCCCGCAAAAGGAAACAGTGAGTAAGTCGAGTGTGACCAATGCGCAAACGCGCCAACACCACCTCCTCACGGCGACTGCGGCGACACGCCGAGTGCCATTCCTCAACAGTGCCTTTAATAGCTCGTAATTTATTGCCGTCCTGTCCATCCCACGAGGCTTGCCAAAAAGCATGTAACCTCAGACGCAGAGTTGGAAAAGCGTCCGAGGGAACAAGCCTGAGATCCCTACCGAGAAGGCCAGAAAGGGCCCCTTTTGCTGCAGAATCCGCTTGCTCATTTCCACCTATCCCAACATGGCCCGGGATCCAGCAGAAAAGCACGGTTGTGTCAAGGGGTTCCGAGGATTGTAATTCGCCAAGGACTCCAGGGCACTCATGCTCGTCAGTGCTAACCAAACTTATGGGAAGGGGAAAGTTGTCCCTCCTACTGTATTTGAATTAGGCTAACTTTGCTCCCAACAGTTAGTTACTTTTGGCCTTTTATATGGCTCGGCTGCTCGGTTTAGACATGGTATTGCAGGGAAGCATACCCAAAGCACGCCCAAAGTCTACTGCTGACCAGGATTAATACTTCATGAGTCGACTCACATTTAAAGTCAAAGCACTGACTTTGCTAGTCAATTATTACTGCCGCCAAAATCGTGGCCCATGTTTTGCTGATCGTGCACTCACAAATTCCAAGTCTCGGCTTGGCTTCCCATTATTAATACAAACTGCAGATCCAAGATCCACCTCGGACTTTCTGCAGTCAAAGTCGCCATTATAAATACGGCCATTAAAACACAGACACTGATGTTTACACGTGCAGAATGGACCAGCATCATAACAGTTAAAAGAAAGTCAAATTTGTGGAGTGGTAATTTGTGAACGACGACGATATGAACTTTCCGGTCGTTTGCAGAAAGACGGAAACAGGAAAGTACATTTGTGACAGGAAATGTTATATCCACTTATGGATGGGAAATCGTCATTTCTGATCTATTAAATTTCGTGTGGAATGATAAAAGATAACATTTACGATGCTAATGTCAAGAAAAGTATTGTTCAGCAGTGTTGGAATACCATGCATAGGTAGGAAGGCCCTCATAAAATGAGTTAGGCACAACCGGCAACTTTTCTTGTAAATTAGAGAGGGAGTAGCACATTGATCCCGCGTCGTTTTGATGTTCTGAATGCGAGCCTACCCCCCCCCCCCCCCCCACACGATTTTAGATTTTTGAACTCATCTTGGCGTTTTCTCCTCCCCTTCCCCATATATTACTGTTGTTGTCATACGCGCGATTAGTACTTTTAAGTTTTTCACGTGGCGGGCGTATAAATATTTGTACTTTTTATTTTCAGTTTTTATGTATTTTTTGAACTCATTTGTTTGACATACAAACGAAAAAGTTCGTCTTACACTTTTTACGTAATAATATTAGACTGTTTGATGATCCAGCTGACTTTATTATAACTTATATTTTGTCCCAAAAACTATCACTCTTGATAAAATACAAAATTGATCTCATTTTGTTCCCCCCCCCCCCAACGCTGCCAATCCTTTCCACTAGAAGATGGCACCCTGGGGGGGGGGGGGGGGGGGCATTTGCCCATGGCCCGGGGACGCTCCTGAACGAATCGATTTCGAAATGGGAAATTAACAAAATCGCAACGCGTTTTCATTTTATTTACCGTTCTGAAATCGATTTAGACCGTTCATCCAAATCGACGTTAGGCAGAGAAGCTGATTCCCAAAGCAAGCCCAACGTCTAGTCACAACCAGGCTTAGGATTTCTTGAGTCGACTAACTCAGGTTTTGAGCATGAGACGCGACTTGACTTTACCATTATGTATACGAAATTCGCGAGAGTCAAACTTGGCAAAGTCGGCCTCACAGATAAGCACGAATCCGACTTCAGCTCATGCTATGTTGTCATTATGAATACCAAATTGTCAAGCTGTGCTCGACCTCATGCTTCGGTCACGCTTACCCGCCCGTGAGTCGGAGGTGATATAAGGTAATCGTGTATCCCCTCTACCTCAGCTTTCTTAGAATTACCGTACCATTATTGCATTCAGTAATTTGGATGCATGAAAACTCTTAATTTTTTGTTTTCTGTTTTTGTGTTGCAAGAGGACTAAAGTTCAAGCACGCAACTGTCCACAGAGCTCATTCTTTGAACTAAAGCAATACTTTACTTTTTGAGACGCACTTTTCTCGCACCGAGTTAATCGCACCGACTAATAGTTCGAAGGTTAAATGAAAAATAGAACATTGCTACTTTTGGTAGCTATGTTCAAGTTTTCATTTAACGTCCAAAGTATTAATCAGTGAGATTAATTGGCGAATGTTTTGGTTTGTTAATATTACTCCTTTGAAGGGCCGAACCATTCAGAACTTGGCGTACCATTTTTTTAGTTTTGGATATTGACATGATATCACATTTTTTTTTAAATTGTGTATTAGACTCAATCAACTAGCCTGTAGATGTGTAAAAAAGTGCAACGTCATAGCTTGAGTGGCCATTTTTTCATCATTCAAATTTCATATCACTCCTTTGAGAGGCCAAACTATTCTCAACTTAGTCGCCTTTTTAACAGTTTTTGGTTTTGTCTTAATTTAAAAGTTTTTTTTATTACTTAGTTCATATCACTCCTTTTGTGAGGCCGACCTATTCTCGTATTTAACTGGTGGCCTCTTTACCAGTTTTCGGCTTTATTTTTGACATTTTGTTTATTTATCGTGAATTGGACGAACACAGAACTGCTTTGGCAATGTTGTTTAGATTTATGAGTACACACTAGTGTGTGTCTAGCCACGCACGTCAGTACACACATTGTCATTGTCCGAACTTTGGCCGTCCAATCAGAGACGTTGCCGAAAATACTAACACTGGTTACGACAATACTTTTGTACTTACGCGCCATCCCACGCTATTCCCGTTACACCTCCAGACTGTAAACAAGAAAAGGTATGGTGTTAGTATCGTATTGCAGCCATTTGTCAAATTTCGGAGCTGGAAGTCTTCCCGCTATCTCGGTATCGGTGAATAATCACCTATGGGAATTAACGTGGGGATGAGCGGACTAGAAACTACTAACACATTTGAAACCTTGCAACGTAATTCAGCTACGCAATGTCAACTTCGAGACTATCAGGCTGTAGCTAAGGCTTTATTTGCATTGTGAAACTTCCCATACACTCAAGCAAAATACATCACGTGCGGCGTTAGCCAGCAAAACAATAGAATATAAGGTAAGGCAAAACCACGTTACTACATGGTTTTATTGCATTAAATTATTTTATTTGAACATTGTACCGCTACCCATCTTATTAACAGAGAACGTAACATAGTAACAATTTCAGGGTATATTTTTGGGGTGTATGTTCGTACATATTAATTTTTGTTTAGGCAAGCCATGCATCAGACGCAAGAATGGAAAAAGCTATACTTTCAATTCCTAGTGTATTCGGAGACCCTACAATTCGAAAGAAAAGATCAAAGATATTAACACAATGTATCACCACAATGCTGCCAGTGTACAGAGAATATCATCAAACCCTATTTGATAAGGAAGACAACCAAAATGGTCAAACTTAATTCAATAAACATTGCATATCATTCTTAATATTTTTGGGTAGATAATACCAAAGAAAAGTTAATAAAGTCATATTAAAGCCATAAATAATGAAAAAAAAAATGATATTAGATTTTGTGGCTATACTTTAGTTCAATAACAACAACAAAGTCAGGTAGTATACTCTTACATTCAATATTTTCTAAAATTAGTTATTATGTAGTGTTTTCTGCAGCAAAGATCCAGTACTATGACCTTAACTTTATACAGTGTTTTCAAAAACTTAAAAATGAGATACTATCTTCACCCAACGCATAGACATTCTACATAAAAAAGTTGTTTTTTGAAAAATTATGCTTGGAATGGTAGGTATCAAGATTTTTATTTGCTTTAACCCAAGATTTTTTTTTGTTGCACATAGAGCAAGCTGTTACTTAACGATGAAATGTGATAGAACTTTTTTCTTACGCCGTTAAAACTTTGGGTGTACTTGATGCCACAAATAGCAGACTTTATTAGATCAACATGTCTACTATCCGTGTTACTGGTTATCACATACAATATATATGGTAGAAAGCACGAAAAAACATGCAAATATATAACCAAAGAGTTATCAACAAAAAGTGTAAACACAATCTCGCGACGTTAAGGTCAACTCTGACCCATTCTCGAAGATAATGCAGTTAAATTATTGTACAAAGGTGTAAAATTATATTAAACTAACACAACAATAAACGTAAACGTCTAAACTAACCGTGATGGTGTCGTGAGTGACGTTATAATGTTATAAAATAAAACTCGGCCTTTATCACAGAACAAATGACAAGATAAGGTTATTTCTCAGTCTCACTTAGGAACGCTTAGAGCACTGAGGATAAAAGCTCCTGCTTTTATCTCTATAACATTTCCTGCGATAAGACAGAGCAGGTTGTTCTAAATTATGAATCATTAACCTTAATGTGGAAATCTTAATATTAATACCATGTCAACAGGTCCTACTACTCGTTCCGGATACATCAAGATTCGAAATAGGAAGAAGGACATCTTCGGAAAACAAAAAAAAGTAAAAAAAAATCGGCTTCATAAAAGTTATCATTGAAACCACACAAAAATAGTTTGGTTTGGCGAACTCGATCTTGTGCCAGAGAATCGAATAGTTTATTGAAATTAGTAAACATCATCCCAACAGATAATCAAAAATTAAATGTTTGATTGCATCCAGCCATGCTTAATGTGACGTAACAGAAGAACTTGCTTCTCCCACACAAGAAAGCAAACATAAATGCTGTCACTTGTCTAATTTTTTTAAACTACAGGAGTCAGACGTAGATTGTTCATTTATTTAAGCTTTAAGGGTGTATTTTACAGTGCAATTATGCTGTTCTGATTGCGTTTTTTTTAGACATTTAACAGTGGTTTGTGTGCACTTAGCTCTATCAAAGTTTGTTGTTTCTTGCAACAAATATTGGCTCCATATAAAAAAGAGGATAAGATAAAATTAATATTAAAAAACGCTTAAGCGTATAAAATACGGATGTAAGCATTAAAAAACTTAAAGCCGTAAAGGAACATATATTAGAAAGACACGTAAGCCATCAGCGTCGCACTAAACGTGTAAAAGAATCTCCAGCGACCCAACAAACAAGATGGAGCTTCTTTTACACGCACTAGTGCGACGCTGATGGCTTACATGTCTTTTTCTAATATGTGTTCGTTAACGGCTTTAAGTTTAAGGCTTACATCCGTATTTTATACGCTTAAGCGTTTTTTAATACTAATATCTATTATTTTTTTCTTGTCTCAGTAAGAATAACACAGAAAAGAATACTGTACTCACCTTATATGAACTGTTATAAGAAAGCCTAATTAATACTCAATTTTAAGAGCTATAAAATTTGAAAATCGGTTCCTTGGTTCGATCTCTACGTGAGAGTAAAATTTCCCGAAGAACAACAATAATTGTAGTCACATTATAATAGCGTTCAATAAAGGCCATAGGCCTTCACCATTCGTATGTTTTATGTTGTAAAATTGAGCATCGGTTCGTTGGTTCGATTTTCAGGATTAGTACAGCTTTTACGGGCCAGAATTTGGGCTAATTATGAACATCAAGCGTTTGAAATTTGGTACACAAGTCAATTCTTGGCTAATAAATCGAGCTAGCTATGGAATCTGTCGAGATATCCCCTAAGGCCCCTCCCTGTCCCCATACCACACTCACCTGTAGTACTACGAATTTTGGTACTATGAATTTTGGCTAACAAATTCCATTTCCAATTTTGGCCAACAAATGGCCAACAAATTCCTGCTGTTCGTGCTAAAACATGAATTGGTACACAAGTCATTCTTAGCAGTACAAATCGAACTAGAATTTGTCGATAATCAACCTCATGGAAAGGACACAGGGAAGCACTGGAGGGTGGGTGTATCTCATGAGGTTCCATGTTTAGTTGGATTTCCACTGCTACAATGGATGCTTTTAGTACAATCATCAAGAATTTGTTGGTCATTGATGCTTCATGGGGTGCCCAGGTAGGGGGCTCGGGGAGGCTTTGGTGGTATTTCATGGGGATCCATGGCTGGTTCAATTTCTAGTACTAGGAATGATCTGTGTACCAAAATGCATGCTTTCAGTACGATCAACAAGAATTTTTCGGAAATCAACCTCATGAAGCAGGAATAGGGGGGAAGAGCTGAGGGGCCTTAGAGGATATCGCAGAAGTTCCATAGCTAGTTTGATTTCTACTGCTAACAATTACTTTTGTACCAGATTTGTCGAAGTTAGGCCTTTAATGGACAAAACTGCCTCACCTTCTAGCAAAGACTTGAGACAATTATAAACTTATCAATGTTCGTTATGTCGTGGTTTTGATGGATGGTTGAATCAAATCCCAAAATTCTGCCTGTTTTAAAACATCACTTTTAAATTTCGTAACTTCTAGCTTTGGTAGACGTAGTGTAGAAACCAACTGAAATATGGGAATTTAAACCAAAAATTGAATTGGACGTCCTGCCGTAACACTCCACAATTCTACAGTATTCAAATACTCCTCACAAAAAGTCTCATCAGCCTCGACTAGATACAAGCTAAGCAACAGGAAAATTGCATCCTCAATATTGATTAAATCTTTGCCTTTAGTTTCTAACAAAGTGTTTACTTCAGTAGCATTTTTCTAATTTATCAACTGTTGATTTGTGCACTTAGTCACCCCACTCCACACAACTTACCTTTTCTTTTTCAATTTGTCCACCTTTGTCAGGTGAGCTAATCTTCGAAAAGAAAAACTATCTTGGTAACCGTGACTGACGTTTTTCTCTTCAAAAACACGGGTTTAGGTGACGACATTGAGTTTGGCTCAGGGAATGGTGTAAAGTTGGACACAAAGCAAGTTTAAAGTTGGTGGAAAAATAGATAAACTTATTATTCATTATTCTCTCTGCTTGATTTAGAAAAGCCTAATTTCTTAACGTTGATGTAACAACTTTGAAAGCCGTTATAGTTGCTGCCTATGGTGCACGACAATAACTCGTGTAACAATCATGGTGTAATGTGCAATATTACTAAGAAAATACAACACTACAAATAAAATCATACAGTTCCTTACATTCGATACCGCATCCTGGGCCTTGATCCCAGAAGTTTGCAGCTACGTCTGAGGTAAAAATGAAAGTTGGCTTGAATTTGGCTTTGCTTTGGACGTAAAGGGTAAATCCCATGATCAAGAACATTATTGTTTCGTTTTTAATAAATCCACCCAAAACCAAAACTGGTATAAGAGAAGCCGCCAAGTTTCCTAAAAGGGTCGGCCTTTCAAAGTAGTGATATCATTCAACCAGGGAAAGGCCGCCAAGGTTAATCCTGTTAGCCAAGTTAATCGCACCTACTAATAGTTCGAAAGTTAAATGAAAACTAGAACATTGCTACTGACGGTAGCAAGCTTCAATATTTCATTTAACGGTCAAAGTATTATTAGTATTATTATTATTATGATATCACTACTTTGAAAGACCGACCCTTTTTGGAAACTTGGCGGCTTCTCTTAAACCAGTTTTGGTTTTGGGTGGATATCACAGCCTTCATAGGACTGCTACAAGAAACGTCAATATAGACATGATAGAAAAAGAGCTGCTAGTTGAGGTAATCACTCCTATGGCAACGTGAGTTCTATTTCTGGTCTTCTGATCACTCCGAGCTGAAAGCCCTAACTATGTCGCTTATTGTGCCTAGTTTGACCTTCCTATGTACCCAAAGAGTGCTTTGTAAATATTTGTAATGCGAATTATAGGCCAAGTTACTAAAATATAGGCCTAATCTTATGTGTAGCCATACTTCTTCTGTACTCCATATAATTTAGGGAATTTCGTCCATATGTAAACTCTTTACCCTGTTCAACTCTTGATAATACAGTGTATTTCTTTTCCTAGAAGAAATTTGGCTCTTCACGAAAAATAACCTGCATGGGTTGGCAGTTAGATTGCACCACATAGCACACATTGTTAATCAAAATGCCCACAGGTTCGCTTTCATGCAGTGCTGTGGAAAAGAAAGGCACGAATACAGACTGTGTCTTTTCTCTCATTGCTGCATTGGTAGCACATGGTGCATTGTGATCCCAGGGTTAAAGTTATGTTTGTTTCCATAGCGTTGATGTTTACTGTTCACCGAGTGGCCACATGTTTTGTTCATTCTAAACAATGTGACAAAAGATTGGCCAACGTCGAACAAAGACAATAGAGAGATTCCAAGGAAAAGGCCTGAGTTTCCTCCAATGTCACATATTAGAGATGAAATACTATCACTGGGCAGTTCCACTATGTTTTCATAAATACTGCTGAAGAATTTAACAGACAGGAGAGTGTGATTTTCAAATTCTTGGGGCTGAAAATACAAGGGGTAGGTTACAATTGTACGTTAACAACTTTGTACGCAGCCGCTTTCTTGTGTTGCATTGGATCAAATGTAAGTTCCAGATACTTGTATGCTTCGAGGGCTTGCCTTCCTGTTCTGGATGTGTTGCAGGACGGTAAGTTACTCAACACTGCTGTCATGAAGGGAAGCCTAAAAACAAACAAAAATTTCCGATTTATTGTCTTAGTGCAACACTAACAGCCAATAACATTCAAAGTAATATGCTTATGTCAAACGTGGTTTGCTATAACGCTGAAGATTTACACCACTGCCACGGCGGCCAACAAAGTCGCCATTCAAAGGCGAGGTTTCTGCTGGCGTAAACAACTTTGGCCATCCAAAGTTGTGGTGTAAATTCATTGTTGCAAACCAATGGTGTAACTCATTTGTGGCCATGGCTGCTTTAACACCGTGGTAGAATTAGGTTTATCTTTTCCTTAGGGACATTTAGTGTGTGATTAATTTAATTGCCAAAATTATTGGCAGAGCTACCATCTACCTATTTTCGATTGTTGGAAGAATCGATTGTTGCAAGCTGAGGTTAAATGGTTACTTTTCCATATCTACATAATCTACATAATAATCTACATAATAAGGTTGAACTCATAAGACAAGCATTAAGAGCAAGTTTAAGTAACAATCACTTTTATCGCTTTTCATTCTTCGCGCCCGTGTTATGTCTTTGCTATACGGTGCCTAACAATTTCGTCTAAAACGTTGACTGTTGATGGGTGAAATGAAAGAATCCGTGTTTCAACTAAAGGCATATAGTTTCAAATCAAACTAAGTCACGTTGTTGCCTCGAAATTGGCACCTAAACACGATGGAATGGCTTACTTATTTCGTAAATGCGCGCCTTCAGAGCTGAGCTGAATTGTTTCAAATTGCCCTACCAACAATTACTGCGGAGCAAGAGGTTTATCATTACTATCTTGCAGTGTGGCCGGCAACAATAAGACCTGTCCAAGTGAAAAGAAAAAAACGCAAGGTCTTTAGGCTCTTGTAGCTAATAAATAACTAAATAAATAAAACAACAATTAGGCATTGTGGGGCCGGGCGATTTGCTTTCTGCCTCTCTCAGAAAACAGAAATGTCAAAGCCGCCCGGCTAAAGAATTCAACGCCACCTGTCCGTACAACGGACTTCAGCAAGCAATACAACATTATTAGTCAGCGCACTTTTTTCAGACAACGATGCTGGAAAATGCATCGCCGTTGCATCCGCTAACGGTGCATCCGCTGATTGAATGAGCGAAGCGAACGAAAATCAGCGTGTGTTATCGTGCATGCAAAAATTAGATTGAACAAACTTAATTAGATGAATGTGTTTGTTGGCCAGTGTGCACAAAATTGTGATTCAGGAAACTTAATTCGGGGAAACATGGACATACACATGAGCAACCAAACCGTGCCAGTGTTGCAAACGGCGGATCCAAGACCAGCCGTGCGTAACACGGGTTTCCTCAAGTCTTTGAAATATCCACGGAAGATATGAAAACAAAAAAAATTACTGCTAGCAAAAATCAAATTTTTTCCAACAATAAAAAAAAACTATTATTATTCAAACGGGATGTCCTCGGTTCGAGTCCCAGTCGGGGCAGTTGTCTTTTCTTTCTTTCTCGGACTAGTGTTTGTGTATCCTCACAAGGACAGTCTTTAATGCAGACTGCTTGCTTCATTTACCCTTTACCTTGTGATTTCTTTCTTTATTATTATTCCATCTGTTTAGGTGCTGTTGTGCTTTACCAATTATACAGTATACTATAACATTACTTATCTTAAAAATAATGATACATACCTGTTGAGAGGGAAAACAGACGACAAAACAAATCAGTGGCAATAAATAAATAATGCACTTAAATCTGTAAATAGATATATCAGGTCATGCTTTGGTACAATTTTATTCATCAAGGACACAAATAGACCATGCTTTACGTATAATATTACTAATGTGGTTGTCAGAATTTAAATCATTGTTAATAAGGATGCCTAGCTCGACAACCTCAGGAAGGTCTGGTAGGGGGTTGTAACCCCAACAGTATAAACATGGTTGGGGTTGTTATAACCGCAGTGCAATATACCCGATTTCTATGGTTGGATGGGAAGATGCCACTTCCTCAACCAAAAATACCGGGTGTCGATTTGTTTCTGAAAGTTTGCCGTGTCTTTTAGGGTAACGTATGGCATCGTCAGAGATAATAAACGAAATTTTGAAAAATAACAGGTCAATAAATGATGAACGTAAACCGAGCAACACTTCTAACTAATTTGCATCCTGATAATTTTGTTGTGCTTCGGGTACGACTGCAGTAGAGTGAATGAAGCCTCGACAGACACGGCTGCTTTTAGAATGAGAGAAATTCCTACTAACTGACTGTAAATTTAGCACCAGAATTTAGTTTTTTGAAGGTAATAATAACTGCACTATTCGTAGATGAAATTCAATTCCGTAGCTGAATAACCGGTAACGTTTTAAACCAGCAGAAAACCAAAACAATTAATATTTTTTTGTTTTGACAGATTTCTAGGATTTGTTACTTCAGTCTGTCCAGTGGTGGAGCATTTCCACAAATAGTGTGGGTTAAGGCTACAATCGACAATATGTTTACCCCCTTAAGTTCCAACACTACATGGTGGGAGGGGGGGGGACGAGATTGAGGCTTAATGGCACATCGACAGCTAGGTTGTGTGGGTAGCACAGCAAAGCAACCAAAGCAAAGTGCCCCTAGGTCCAGGACTGTGAACCAAGAAGACGTGTGATTAAAGCTAAAAATTGACATAATATACATGTGGTTCAAGAAAAAAGAGCTTGCCTGGATAATTGGCCGGGAACAAGGAAGGGTTAAAGGCATGGGTGATAAAAGGATGCAAAGTTCATGGCTGTATTTCAGGTTTTTTTCGCATACCTAATAATACTGTTACCACTGATTGTCCAATACTAAAGAAAGACAGTACAGATATTCCAAGGGCCAGGCCTAAATTTCCTCCTATATCGCACAATAATGAAGAAATGCTGTCCGTAGGTATTTCTATGATGTTTTCATAAATATTACTGAAGAAAAGTGCGGCAAACATGGTAAGTTTCCCGAATGCATGAGGTTCAATAAACATTGAGGAAGTCACAAATGCCCGTTCACAGCTTTGAATGCAGCCACACTCTTTATGCAGTAGAGGGTTGAATGTCAGCTCAAGATTTCTGTATGTTTTGTCGGCTTCCTTCCCAGCACTAGACGTGTTGCATGGTGAAATATTGTTCAAAACTGTTGGCATATAAGGTAACCTGGAAAGTAGGAATATTAACAAAACTGGCACATTTATAAGATGTTTATCATTGCCTTATTAATAGATGAGATACTAACCTACAGGAAATGCTTTGCTTCAGTTTTGTTTGAAAACATCGGATGTAGCAATTCGTAGCTAAGCTTTTGTCAACACATGGCTTTCTTGCAGTATTAAGCAAGGTAATCTGCAAAATTAAATATGTGGGTAGTGAATAAAACGAGAGAACTTTCTTTCAACATGAAAAGACTTACTGACTTCATGACAGAAAAGTGGTGTAGGATCAAAGTTATTATCACATTTTTAAAACTTTTCTTTCAGTAGCCCAGCTACTGATGTTTCAGAGCTATTCAGTGTAGCAGATGGATGTCAGCGATACTGAATAAAGCAGAAAACTGAACAGAAGAAAGAACGGAACAGCAATGTGTTTTCCAAGTGAAAACAGTGCTGCAGAAAAAAATCTTTTCAAATGAAGCGACGCCAAAATCGGGTACGCCATCCCCCAAGAACAAATGGATGCAGTACAATATTTTATTTGTCCATCATTCAACAATTTGCGATTTAGAACCGAGCTGAACGAACTTCTTTAAATTTTTGAGTTCTAATCGCCGTGATAGCGTATTTGCATGTATTTCGGTTTTGATTATTTATTAGCGTGATGTGTTAAGTGATGGATCCTCCACCAAGTTGGTACGGCATCAACGGAACTCTCAGCACCAACGGCACCAGATCGAGGAACGGAATTCATCATTCTATCTCTCTGTGTACAAGAGTGTGGAACGCGATTTTGCAGGAAACACCACACCTCCTGTCTATCCCAGAATGCATTGCCTACAAAACAATGGACGTACCGGTCTCAAGCTGAATATTCCGTTAGTTCTACATTCTGTAGGCCTTAGCCTACACGACCGACAATCCTATTTTCAACATAATTATATCAACAATATTTATTCGAAATCGAGCAAAGGACGTGTAAGTATATACTGACACTTTCATTCCAAACACAAGGACTCAGAAACGTTCGTTCAACTAAGCGATAATCCACACAATGACAAATACTGGATGGATTAGCAGTTGGATAGCAGCCATTCGTTCCTCGTGGGAGATAGCACTAGGTTGAGGCTTGCTTCAATTGAAAAGATTATATTCTAAAGATCAACAAAACAATCTTTTCTAATGAGTGCACAGTCAAGCCTACTTCTCCCTCTTCACGAGTTACAAATGGACGGGGTTCCATCGCTAATCTGCACTGCATTTAGTGCTAAGTAGATTATCACCTAGCGGAAGGAAATTTTGTGAGTCCTTGTGCTGCTAGTAGTTGCTTTTGAAGCACATATTTCCACCTATTTCGCTTGATTCCGTTTAAATATTGGCATTGGACCATCCGCAAGTTTGGCTGAGGTCTACATGACTATGGAACCAACAGAATATTCAGCCTGAGGAGAACAATCTCTATCGCTCTGAAAGTGACTATCATATTCAATTGGTATTAGGACACGGTTACGCACTGACTCGCTTTTCCATTCTCGCAACTAGAATTTGATCGCCATAGAAAAGGCGTCGTTGCTGCGGTAACAACGTTACCAGTATTAGCTTAATCCGACATCGTTTGAATAAAAGCTTGCAGTCTTTTAATCCGTGACAATAAGATACAGAATTCTTCCTGGCGAAACAACATTCCCAGTCGATTATGACGTCACATTACAAACTGTTTCGTTGTGACCCAGCAGAGTTAAAATGCTGCTATATATTGGAATTTCAGATTATTTCTAGCTTCTAGCTACTAAAACACAAAGATGTGTCATTGCATAAACGCGCCCTTAGTTTGGACAGATATATTTCTGTTCCCTACTGTTCTTTCTGTTCACTTTCTATTTTCCACGTTTTCAAAGACATGAATTATAAGCGATGCATTCTGGGTGGAAAGAAGTCATGGTTTTTCCATGATTCCGGAAACTCAATTGAACAGAATGTATTAGTCAATGTTCTGTTTTTTTTAAACAGAGGAGAAGAACACAAGATGCATTAGTCAGAGAAAGTAATAGTGAATTCGAACCAGGCCCTTTTTTCTTCGGAAAACTGATTTAGTGCTTAATCCCGGGCAATGTCAGGATACCTGTAAATGAGCACGCTGATGCTTCAATGAAAGGGTCCCTTTCTGCTCCTCTTGATATGGATATTGCCTTGTTTCCTCAAACGCCATTCAGGTGTTACGTCTGTGATTGCTCGCTGCTTGGCAAACCTTGTAGGGCAAACAAGATGGTAAAATATTGTGGATTGAAGACACTCCTGGAATGGAACTCGGCTTGTCGACACAGGCTCCAACAGGTGGTGTTAGCCATTTTGTGTATTGGTCACACCAACCGTACTCATTGTTATCTGTAAAGGATAGAGAAGAAGTGACACTCCCTCCTGAGTGTCACTGGAGTTCCCGGCCACTCATGGTCTGTTACGTTCTTGTTATTTGCCACCATGTCGATGGTGTTCGTTGTCATTCTACCTTCCGTAAGACATAACCCTCAATTGGGCGATGATTCTGTCGTCCTGTCCGGAGTTTTTTCAATTTTTAAGGACGTACAGATATACGATAAGATCGAGATTTTGGGTTTGGATAACGTCTCTGTAATGTGTGGCACAGTGGCATCCCAGTTCACTACACAGTGCTTGAGGTTGGTGCTAATGACTTAGCTATCGATTTATCATTAAGCCTTAATTACTCCCCTTCTACTTACCAGCCAGGCACATATCATACTAGAGCATTGCTCCCAGGCTGCTTGCTTCTCTCAGATTGGAGTTAAAAGGACCTCCAATATTGGATCTTTTGTCGTCAAAAAAAAAGGAGTTTATGGAATACCTGGTACATTGAAGCCTTTATCGTATGATAGTATTAGTGCATAATAATTTCTAGAACGTAGGCCAAGAAACAAGTTGCTTATGCCACACGCGTGTACGTATGTGGCCCACAGGTCACTACTGAAAAAGATTGAACTATTTCTAATCTTTGTTGTAGCATGTACACCAGGAAGCTGCGTCCCAGTATCGCAGTTGTAGGGCTTCCAGTACTAAGTTCGAGGCCTCCAAGTTTGGAGCGGATGTCTTTTGCTTCTTTCTTAAGATTAGTGCATCCTATGTTTTTGCAAGCCCGATCTCATTGCTGCATTTAGACCTTTACTTTGTGATTTATTAGTTATTGCTTTCGTGTTCATACTCGGGTTGGAGCTGTGCTTATGCTATGTAACAGATGGCCAAACAGCTTCATAGAAACAAACTAGCCATTATGGTTTTCAAGGGATTCTGACTAAATTGGGTAAGAGGAAAAGGAAATGAGGGGATAGGAACGATTTCAGCTTAGTCAGTAGGCATACATGAGGCATTTTGTTAGCCTAATAAAATAAACTAAAGCTAATACTTTAAGAAAGATACATTTGTAGAAATGATCCTTTTTGTAACTTATTGTTTTAGTGGGCTTTCATGCTATCAAACATACCTGTTTAGGTTCAAAACTAATTAAAATCCTCTTGCCATTCGGAAAGAGTAGGCCAGTATTCGATTGAAAGATTTCTTCAGGTGCTGTAATGAAGATCTAGTAAAAAAAAAATTACCAAGTTAAAACTTCGCCATAAATAAAACAGTTACACGATTTGAAGAAAATTACGTAGGATATAAGGTTTCAAATGTGTGTAAGGTCGCATAAATGACCAAAACAGGACAGCTAATACAAACAAATTTTATTTTATGTAGTTAATAGTTTGTAGTGAGTTATTTTCCTGGCCCGAGTCGTCGCATTATCCTTAATTAGTGTTTGGAATTTTTTAGCCTACGTCAGCTAACGTTCTTTGCGCCACATTTGTCAGAATCGTACACACATAGCTCTTGATATAATTTTCTTTTTGGATAGAAACTTTTAAGCAGAGCTCACTGTGAGTTGTAAAGAACTGATAAAGAAAGAAAGATAATAAAATGCACTACGACATAAAATAATTTCTCAGCATTGGAGAGCAAAGGAAATTTCCATTACTTACTGTACAGTAAGTTATGGAAATTTCCTATGGTCTCCAATGCTGAGGAATTATTTTTGGTCGTAGTGCATTTTATTATATTTGCAAATATGACAAGATTGTTGGCAGTTCTCCTACCCCACCGTTTTTGATCTTTCCTCTCTTTCTTTTTACTCCCCTTCCCGTCCTCTTTCTTAGGAGAAAAACATTTTTGAACGTTATGGTTAATAAATGTCGCCATTTCTTAGTCAAAATTTGTATTGGGTTCCTCAAGGACCCGTCTTTGGGCCCTTACTGTTCGGTTTCTCCTTCTTCGACATACCAGCAATCATTTTTTCGTTTAATTCCAACGGTATAGATGATTATAAACCTTTCTCCTCACCACACCCTGCTGTTGAGTGACCCTTTGTAAACGACCTGAAACTTAATCGCAACAAAAGTGTCGTGATGCTTTTTGGGCAAGGTAACCCTTTCATTCGTACCAGATCAAACAAAAACTTCTGACTGTTACGACCGCCCATCCAAATCTCGGCATACTCATTGGCAACGCTCTTAAATGTCGTCCGCTTGCTGATTTCATCACAAGTAAAGTTACGAGGCAGCCCTATTTCAAATCTATCACTCAATCTGAGCGTTAACCTTTTTGCTGTTCTCTTTGAATCTTTCTCCGGCCAGTACTTGACTACTGCTCGTATATTGCAAAGTCTTGTTATGAGTCTTCTTCCTACAATATGGAGAAATGTCAATGGCATCTGACTAAATTGCGAACTTTGCTCAGACATATCACTACTGCTGCAAAAGGGCAGAATCACGGAGATCTCATCTTCACTTACCAAATCTTAAAGGCACTCATTGGCACCAACTTTTTACATTTTTTTCTGCTTTACCGACACTTACAGAAGAGCCTACAATTCTCGGCTTCTTGGCAATCCCTTAAGGTTGAACATTAGGCTTGTACGGTATCTGTAAGGTCTGTTTTTTGGGGGCGGGGCGGGGGGGGGGGGGGTGGACGCCTTCAAATGGCTTGGCTGGGCGTCATGCATTTTAGTCTATTATATTCTACTTGGCGGAATGTATTGTTTCAAATTTTGGTATTTCAAATACTTCAAAAATGGTTCCTATTAATTTGCAAATGAGCTTAGGATGTAAGTCCCTGCGAGGTTGATTTGGTAGAATGACGAGCCAGATGTTTGATGACGAAACGTTGCTATGTGTTTCTGTAGCCCACATTTTTCTTTAAAACAATTTTTTTATGTGCAAACCAAACCTACTCGTAAAGATCTTTATTTTCTTCTGGAAAAAAAAGCAGGATTCACACTAATTGTTGCAGTGTTTTTATAACTGCACTAACAGGCTCCTTCTAATTCTTTTAAAGAAAAATAACGTTTGGAATTATCACTTTAGATTCCTTCTATTTATTACTCTTAATGTATTCGGAATCGTATGCGGTTCCTTTACCAGAATCTTGTACTCCTGGCTACTTGTACTCCTGCATTAATGTATTCTAGTTAAACTCTAATAATCCTAATGTTCTGGAGTGTGTGCGACGTGAGTGCGTTTGTGCAAGCAAGCCAGTTAAGCGTTTTGTCAGCCTTCAGAAGAACCAAAATGTGGGTAATGTGGCACGATTATCGAAAAGTCACAATTCTGCACTTGTAAAATCATATCTTTAATGAATAACCTTTCATGATACAAGAATACAGGGAACTAAGAAAAGCTATTCATACTATAATAATAATAATACTATTTTACACTAAACAGTCTTACCTTTTCGTAATGCATATCGCAATCTAAGAGTTCCTTTTCATGACTTGTAAATGCTTGGCTCCGAACAAAGTACAGAAGCTGCGTTGAAGAGCCACCATAAAGTTGTTGCCCTGTTAGAAACAACAATAAAATTATCACTTATAAGTACTGTGAGAAGTAGGAAATGCAACAAATTTTGAACCACCTGAAAGAAAGTTAAATGAGCCACGCCCTGTAGTCAATTTTACAAACGTTCTGTGTTCAGCGCTACTTTGATTTGGGATTTTCCATTATAATTTAGGTTCAGAATTGGAACTAGTAACCTTAAAGTAAACTAGTTAAGTAAATATGTCATATAGGCCATGTCAGTATAGCTGAGCGGTTAGGACTCCGGCCTATGATTTCAAAGGTCGTGAGTTCGATTCCCCTCTCAGGCAATCTGACATTTAAGTCCAAAAGGCAACGTAAATAGGTTTGCATCCGCATTTATTTAAAGTAAACTGCCTAATCAATGCCTAAAACCAGGATTATAATGAAAAACACGGCAAGAAAAATACTGATTCAATGTAGTGTAGTCTCGCCTACGCTAGTTTAATTGTAACACACTCTAGCCTATCCTTGCCTAATGTAGCCTACTCAAGCCTACTCTTTCATGCTCTTTAAAATGATGCCAACGTATTAAAAAAATTAAACCAGTGCCTAGAAATCAACCAATATGAGATCCTCTTTGGATCTATGCTACACGAAAACCAAGCCTTTTACATATTTACTTAAGGAGGACTCATTCATTTGTATTTTTAAAAATCGCATGACTGGGTGCTGTTTCCGTCACACAGTGAACCATATCATTCGCTGTACAAATTTCTTCGTTCTCAACAGCTCTACGTAAGTCCTTCATAAAACGTCATATTCTTTAATCTGTAGTGAATTTTTATTTGAATAAAGAGTTGATTTAAATATGATGAAAATCCTAATGATTAAGACACTAAGGATTTTGAATAAATCTACCTTGGTGGGGCATGATAATCGCAGAAATGATATTGTTAAAACAAATTATAACAACTCAGGAAAAAGGGGTGGCTTGTCGAAATTTCAAATTAACAGTAAGCATTTCTGCAGGCTTTCAGCTTACTGCATCGTAAATAAAATGCAACAATCAATGTAGACTCGACCGAGTTTTAAGTACTTGCAGACCAACAGCCATAATCTAGGGGTGACACGAAGCGACTGTGCCCTCCCCAAGAAAACACTGATGGCGCACTGATCGAGATCCTAAATGACGGGGCATACAGGACTGCCCACATGGGCAGTGTGGAAATGCTGCATCTGACACCTGATTTAGATAAACACGTTCTCCATAGAAACTAAGAATTTTGCAGTCCACTTTGCAGCGATCAATGCAGAATTCATGCAGGGGAGGATTAGAGTCAGTCTTGTCAGTAGTGCTGAATAAAGGTATACCACGATTTACACGTATGTACGAAAGCAGCTCTTAAATCAGTTAATAGCACGTGTGCAAAGAAAGCAATGAAGTTGATGTGGCTATATAGGCAATAATGTCGTAAAACTGGTTCACCTTCCACTTCAGCCAAAGCCAGGCTCAAAATTTCAACTTCCTCTTCGTCAAACAATTGGTCCACACCCAACGAAACACTGAATTTAGTCATAATACAAATGCAAACATCAAAAACCGATCAAAGCGCAGGGAAATCAAAGAAACGAACAGACAACAATGGACGAGTGCGCGAATACGTGGAGATTCATGTGCTGATTCATTGTTGCTGTTCTTCCCTCCGTGTAACAATGAAAAGTCCAATTTCAGTACTATTAATGGCCGTAAATAAACACGACCAAACGTCGAAAACAGCCGTTTAGTTGGATAATAAGGAACTTATAGCCATCCTTTTTCTAGCAATGGGGTAGAGTAAGTGATTTTATTGGTTAGTTTTTACGTACTCGGACCAGAACATCCTCGTCCTTCGGGCTCAGACGATTCTGACTCATCGTACGTAAAAACTATCCAATAAATCACTTACTGTACCCTATTTTTGGAAAAAGGAAGGCTATAACTATTACTTGTAATTCCATGTTTACCCATTTTGTCAAGTATGTTGGATTGTACCCCACTCTGCCCTCGACGCGCCATTAAGCCTCAATCCCCCCCCCCCTTATAAGCACCGTCTATTAATATCAGTCGCCATAGAAAAACATTGTCTTTAAGGATGGGATACGATCAGACCGCCAGTTAGATGTAATATCTTCAGCAATATCTGGCATTATCGTAGTGCAAGCCATCCAGGCCTGACATAATTGCAGCAAGACCCCACGAATCTGAATTGTGTACACATAAAAGCATCGTATAAAAACCAGACGACGTTATCAACGTACCTAACCTTTCCTTCATTGCTCCATTTATTTATCATGCTCTCAGAAGAGAGCCAAGACCTACCATGGTCCAGTGGTGGGTAGAAAATCCCCAGTGGCATGCGTGCAATAGGACAAAACGCAGATCCTCAACACATGCTACGGCATCATAAAGTCATACCAACCTTGGCTGGATTTGAAACTTGCAAAGTCTGAAAACTACTCTTTATGTGCCTGACAGAGGGAAACTGGAACAAGGACTTCCCGACCATAACATAGCAACACTTGAATGGATTCGTGAGGAGGAACAGCGACACGCTGAGTACAAGATGATGCTGATGGAGATGCTTGGACCCAACCTTTTCATTCATTTCCAAGGAAAGTGCTACGCCAGATAAATCTGGAGCCAGTTGATTTAGGACTGTGGTCAAATGGACTCGTAGGAATGCATGCACAAACTAAAGAATTTGATGACCATTCACACGTCCCCTGCCAAAAATGGGACAAATTACATTCGCCGAGCGTGGGGTCTAATACCAGAAATTATAGCGGCTGGATACGTTTTGACAGAAAAGAAGGCATTTATATGGATCCTCCAAGTTGTACAACACCTGCCATTGAGTATTGCTTGTGAGTGACTCTTGCGCTCGGCTCATGCAGTGACCTCGCTTTACTTGAAAAAGAACTAGTTCATTGTCCTATCTCTGCTAGGACGTACCACCATTCTTACAGGTATCAACTGACTAAGCGTTAGCATATATGCAGGAGCAAACTCAGTGAGCGGCACTCAAGTCACAACACCGAGGACACAAGGTGTTGCAAGGTCACAAGTCAAGGCCACAAGTCATTTACTCTATTACTCGAGGCCTCACCTAGCTGAGTCAAGAGGAGATTCAAGTTGAACTGTCTACAATCGAGAGTACCGGCGACAACTCATGGGACAACAGTCAACTAGTCAACCAGGCTGCCAACAATCAGAGCCGACAACAATGAATAGAAAAAATGTGGCCTTCCTTTGCCAAAATGTGTCTACACCCTGGAAACAGCAGGTTGGCCACCAACATTTTAGGACCCTAAACAGGACTGTGATGAAGATGCCAGACAGTATGTAATACATTGTAGGCATAGTGATAAGCATGACACTCAGGTTCAAGATACATGTGAGTTCTCTACTCACGATTCATGGTCAATGTTAGCTATTGTTAAACAGTGTTATAAGGTGATCGCTAGAACTAAATGTCCCAGAGTAAAAATTGCTCTAGCATCTGATGGCGTTGTGTTTATGGGGTCTTGGCAAAAGCAGTATCTCGGGCTATAACCACACTAAGTGTAAATTGGGTCATTCAACTATCTTTAAAAATGTTATTGAGATACCAGGTACTTCTGCCACCTTTTGTCAGCCTATTATCTACTGTGTAGGGGTTTAAATTCCAATTTACACAGTCAAGGTGTGTATTTTAGTGAGCGTAATTACCTTCACAACCTTTTAATGTGCTTAGGGTGCGACTAACTCTTGACCCGACGTACAATGGTACCATAGTTATACAGGAACTTGAGGAGGCACATACTCAGGGAGTAACAAACATTTTATTGGAGTATTCTAATGTATCTGTAGATGTGCCCCCCCCCCCCGATCTCAAATCATCAGTCTGGATATGTACTTACCCTAAGACACAGTGTACTGCAACCACTGTTTTACTATCTAACATACTACAAGATGAGACCTTAAATTTAGATCAATCCTACCCTGTTCTTGGTGTAGAGTCTGGTGATAAGGGGGTCAGAGATTGATAGAAGATATAGTATTTGGAAGCGTTGGCATTTCTTTGTTCTTACTCCATACGAGGCTATCAACTCTTTCTTTTGGTCCCTGCGATGAGTTTCCGTTTTCTGCTAGTCGCCTGAGTTCTGGCTTCCCCTGTCATATATGGAGTGTGTTTATATTCACGGGACAGCCTATAATACACTTGACACAAACATGTTCCATTGCTGTATGGGACCTGCGGCGTTTGAATGACTATGACGTATGTTAATCAAGGTGACTTTAGTTGAACCTCGGCTCGCCGGTAAAGTACTCACAAGCTGTGATGTGTGTCTCAGATCTAAACTTTGCCGAAGCAGTCACCCAGCTATACTCAACCAATGACTCGTTCCTCATATGAGTGTAGTGGTCTGTTGACAAGTGCATGATAAGACGCAAAGAGGCAGTCGACAGGGACTGGCTTTGCTTTGTGTCCATGGATGCGGTGATTTTTCACCCAAAAGTTGGCATATAAATCTCATTCCTGATGTATTTATCGGCGAGATTAAGAGTCAAAAGACAGAGACTAGACAGCAGCTGTGTAGGCTTGTTAGTGATTGCGCCTTTAGTATCAGTCATGGAGACTACAGGTTTTGTCAATGACAATGGAACAATCCATGCCTTTACTACTCCAAGAACGCCATAACGGAAGAGAGTGTCAGGAAGAGGCCACCTTTCGATTAAGAATATTCTGATGGACTCTGTAACTGCCGGAGCCATTCTGGGGTACGCCCGTCTGGAAGCTACCTAGCAGCACAATAATTTTTGTACCAAGGCGATTCCAGATGACTTCCCCCTTATCAGTTGTGGACAGGGAATGTACGGGAATGTATAGCCTATGCTTAGTTTGTCCATCAGCTGACTTAAACCATTATTTGGAAAACATGAATACGTCCATTAGAAGTCGTTTTATGTGTCATGTCTTTTAGTTGTACATTAGTTTCTACACAATTCCCTGGATAATGAATGCAACTCACATATGACTAATAATATGTAATTAAATTTTATAATTGAGAGTCAAAATTTACGAAACTTCTTGCCCAATTTTATTGTTTTATTACCTTCTGTCCTAAAATAAGCCATAAATGCAAGTGGAACATTTGGAAAGAATTGGACAATACGTTTAGAAGTTATGTGGAGATGTAGAGACAGTCAGGCAGACGTATACACAGACAGATAAACAGACTAGACGTAAAAAAGTGCAGGATGAGAACCTCCCAGCTCTGTCTTTCACCACATGTCACTAAACTAAAAATGACTTACCAGCATGAATCTCTGCGCAATTACCATCTGGTAGACTTACTTCTCGCATACTGACATTTTCTGCAAACGATTTGTTTCCGATCACCTGAAGTTTAGAAAATGTTTTCCATTTTAGTTTAACGCTTAAAACCTCACTAAGACTTCATTAAAAAGTATGCTTTTGTTTTCAATACAAAAATAATACCAAATCAATATTTATGATAGGCATGATAACAAGAATAGATTAAAAACCACGTAAACGGGCTTCATAAAGCCCATTCATTATGTCAAGAACTACAAAAAAAAGACAAAATTAGCGAATGAGATATAACATGGCCTACCTCAGATTTAAAAAAAAATGTACTGTTCCTTTTAAATAACTTAATGCAAATCTTAGAACGGTAAGACAAGTACGAAACTAGCATTTTTACACAGCCACAGCGTGTAGTGAGATTATTTTACCCAGCCACAACAAAAAACGTCATTTACAGTGATACTGCAGTAGTACTCGGTTTGTCAGCTTAACAAGTAGTTGTAGGGATTTGCAACCTTTATATCGCTACACAAACCGATATTCATCAGCAGAAGCTAGAAATCAACCAAAACTCAACTTTTGTGTGTGTGCGAACCTCTTAATATTGAGCTTAGCCAACAATTATAATTTAACTACATACTACATTATTTGTCAGCGGGAATACTCTTCTTCCTTAAAGGAAGACCAGTGCAATCCACTGTTCTGGCCAATGGTATCTTAGCTTCGCTTTTTCGATTCTTTTGGCATAAGACCAAAATTTCAAGATCTATCCCACGCCTAAGAGTTGTCAACGATTATACTGACCTGTGGCCAAAGAAAATTTGTTTAATATTACTTCTGCAGCCAATAGCATTGCTGATAATAACATCATTCCTTCAACAAATTTGGATTGTGAACTTGGTACAGACCTTTGCACTGCTGTACACTTCACCCCATCAACTGTGCTTTCAACTCTTACTGAGATCAAATTTATTACTCTGTGGGACCAGAGGGTTTCTCTGTTTACTTAATAAGGAAATTCGTTACCAAATATGCACCCCCTTGGTATTCATTTTTGCAGTCCTTTGACGCAGGAGAAAAACACAGTGTTTGGTCCACAGCAAATGTAGTTCCAATTTTTAAAGGAGGGGGGGGATGCTGCTGATTCACAGAATTATAGACCAATTACCCTTACATGATACCCATGTAAAGTCATGGACAAAATTATTCGCACTCAGATGCTAAAATACATCAACATCCATCATCTAATTGGTGATGACCAGTTTGGTTTTCTGCCTGGGCGATCCTCAACTCACCAACTTCCGTTGGCTTTGGACAGGTGGACTGAAGCTTCAGATATAGGTTTACCTTCGGATGAAATTCTTTTTGATTTAAAAAAAAAAACAAAAAACTTTTGAATCTGTAGTTCACAGCAAACTTCTTTTTAAACTTAAAATGTTGGGTTTTGATGGAAAACTTCTTGCTTGGATTTGTGCCTTTGTTACTAGTCGCACACAACGTGATGCCCTCGACACTTCTTACTCTTCAAGTTCGGATATTGTTAGTGGTGTCCCACAGGGCTCTGTGCTTGGGTCCTTTCTTTCCGTTATCTCTCTCAATGATCTATCTTGTAATATTCGTAACACGAACTGCTGAAATATGCAGATGATCTCAAGCTTCACAGTGTACAATGACCGCCTAAATAAACTTAAGTTGGAGTCCTTGGAGCTATGACGTCTTAAGGCCGAACTCATACTTACTTACCTTCAAAATTCTCAATGGGGTTTGTCGGTTGACAAAACTTTTTTCGACCTGTACCAGTGGAAACTTTAAATTGGTAGTTCCTCGAACTAGGATAGATTGCCGAAAAAATGTTTTCGCTGTCAGGGTTATTGCAGCTTGGAATTACCTGACTGACCAGACTATCTCTTCACCATCTGTTGCAGCCTTCAAGCATAACTTGGGTGTTTCTTACTTGACTTCGTTCCTAAAGCGGTCTGAACACTGTACTCTTTAACTCCTATCAGCCCTTTTATTGTTTTAAATATTAAATTTTTCAAATTCGTAGACCGGCATAAGTAGTATCCTTTGCCAGTCTTATTCCAAATCACCTTCAACTTGGTTATTAAACCTGTTATTATTATTTTTTTATCGTAATTTTTATTGACAAATGGTTTAGGCCAAGCTTTAAATTGCGATGCATTATTTTTATTTTTATTTTAAAGAAACATTGACAATGATACAGTTATTCCCCTCACTTGTCCCTTACGTTTCGCGATACAATCGGGGACCAGTGTGTCCCTGGTAGGTCTGACCTTGATGGTAAGGCATTCGTGGCCCGAACCCAATACCATATACCCTTCCTCTGTAGCGGGGCCATCGTCTTCGTTTTAAACTCTTAAACGCCTAAACTTTTTTTATTTTTTATTTTTTGTTTGTTTTAACATGACCGTTAGTAATAACATTTGGCTGATTTTTGGAATCTGCTGATGAATGAACTACACCACTGACTACCATAAAGATTAGGTCATCATTCTTGACGATTTGGTCATCTTGTACAGTAACTAGTCTTGTTGCTGCTTAGTAGTAGTTATGAGTGTGCGAGTAGAATAATTTTAGTGTGGGTCAAGCGAATCAGAGTTTGCGACAAATGATTTGAGTAATGAGTCTCGTTGGAGACTTCGAAGCAGTTTGTTTGTCTTTCTTCTTAATTTTTCAGGGTATACTCTCATCTTAATTTGCTGCTTAAATGACTATATGGAACTATATGTACAAGTAGTTTTTTTCCAGGGGAACAATCAAGATCAACTTTGCACCACCACCGTGGAATACGTCTTGTTGTAATCCTACATTTTGGCCTACGTGGAAGAGAAGAAGACAGAAACAAAGTAGAAACATAAAGTGAAGATGGCAGAGGTGTGACGGGTTGTTGGGAAAATAAAGAGAAACAGCTTACATGAAAAAAATTAATCTAGATACTGCAGAGAAACAAGTATGGATGTTGATATTGTTAGTGCAGGAGAACAAAACGTTTTCTGAGTTTGTAACAATGTGTATTATTACGCTTAGCCAAAAATAACATCTATCCCTACGAATGATGAGCACTATGACGGAAATTCACAAAACGGTGTTATACTAACTTCAGTCTGGTATGCAACACGAACGATCGGCTGAAAATGACCACTTGACTTCTCTTGTTTTCCTCGACATGTCATTCTCAGTAGCTGCCCATTTCCCCCATTTAATCATCACAAAAATGTTTTGTCGTGAGTCTCCCCACCTCACCATGCTTAGCTTACTTTACGAACCCATACCCAAAATTCAAATTATTTTGTGGTTACGGAGAGGATGTAAAATATAGTCGCCTCCTGGTAGGCATTGAACCACAAGGCATGTACATAAAATTAATTTAATTTTCGGAAAAACGCTTCACATAGTTTCCTTGGTTAGTTGTGCCCAAGGAAAATATGTGAAGCGTTTTTCCGACAATTAAATTGATTTTATGTACATGCCTTGTGGTTCAATGCCTACCAGGAGGTGACTATATTTTACATAGAACCCATGCCGTGAGTTTTACCATACCATAGGTACACTTTCAGATGAAGAGTGTGAGCATGGTGTCATCTAACATGGTAGTCTCCATATGAGTAAACAACAAGGGTTAGCTCCCTCATCCATCTCAGAGGCTTTCATCTGGCAGCCATCTTAGTAACGTCATTCCAGATAGTGACGTACTCCAGCGATGAGCATTTGACCATGTTGGATGATCTTATCCAAAAAACAGCAGTTTGTAATGAGATTCTGTTTCAAGGTCACGACCTTGATGTGGAACCGTCACAGGGAGTAATGACCTTGAATTATTACATTCTTATTCAGTGTGATAAAAATATTTAGTCAGTGAAACTTACCTTCCCCAATTCGGTGGCAGTATTGTATTGTATAAATACACTGGACTCATTCCACAACTGCTCTGCATTTATGGAGGGATCGTCTAGTAAATCTAATAGCTGGAGATTGCACCAGTCTCTGCTTTCAGATTGAGGTAAACTTCTTTGAAATTGGTCTTGTTTTTTTGCTGTATTCTTAAACCTTTCAATTATGCTCAGTGTCATACCACAAACAGTTAAATTAGGAAAATGCACCGTATCTTTGTAGATAACTTTTACCGTCATCTGTGTTGGTACGGACCAGTATTTAATAAAACGAATGTACACGAACAAGCAACTACCGACGATGCAACAAACAATTACACAAAGCCAAATCACCCTCCAAGGAAGCAGTGCTCTTCTATCCACAATGTTGTTTAAACCAACGATTGGTTTGTTCTTTTGTGAAAATTGCTTGTGGAGACGTAATTCCTCATCTCCGATTCGTTTAACTATACTTAGAATAGGATCAGTAAAGAGGGAAGACTGTGTTTGATTGCGAGTCCTAAACAACTTGGTTGCAAACCAAATTATTTTCTCACAAATTTCCATTATTGATGGCAGTGAGAGACCGAGGCAGAGTCCGAGAGTTCCGCCAATGTCACTAAGTAGGTTAATGAGATCATATGCAAATCGCTCTCTAATTATGACCACTCGGTTAGTACTTAAATAAACACTGACGATTGTCTCATTATCGGTTTCTTCATTAAATCTCATGCTGGCATGAAAAGAAAATTCTTGGCATTTTTTAGGACATCGGCAATAAAGAGATGACATTACTGTAATGATGTGTGAGATGTAAGTCCCCATTCCTGGACCAGATTTGCAGCCTGGCAACTTTACTTCCTCGGGTAAAAATGGCGCCCTAGAAATAATAAATCAAAATTATACTACAACGATCCTATCTTGCGTTAGTTTGAGTTAATTAGTTAGTTATTATAGTAATAATAATAATTATTATTAATATAATAATTATTATAGTAATAATTAGTTAATTATTCAGATTTTTTTAACTCAGCTTCGAATTTACTAAGAAATGCTAGTTACGGAAACTGGTTGCATTAACTCTACGTTGTTATCGGTAGTAATAGCCCTAGAGCTTTTGTCGATAATACGGCTGCTGTTTTCGCACGAAGCCTGTAACCTGATAATAAAACTAACGAATGCTAATTATTTTGCAATTATATCCCGAGCGAGTAGCGCAAGGGGTATAATTTCAAATTAATTAGCATGAGTTAGTTTTAATCTGGTCACAGGCTGAGTGCGAAAACATTTTTAGCCGTATTATCCACAAAAGCTAGAGTGCTGTTTTATTGGAGTATATCCCAATTCAAAATAAATAACAATAAAAAGACTGAACATTCTTTGTGTTTAATAATATTTACAGCGTAATGCTACGTTCTTTAGCTGACCAGACTATCAATCAGTTCATACAATTATTTGTCTCCAACGAGAAGTTATAGGCAATTATGCTGCTGGTGACTTTCTCCCGTTAAACGCACCTCATCTATCATGCACTGCTGAAATCCGCTGGAATTGGCACTTTGTGTGTTCCTGTACTAATTTTTAATTGTTTGCTAATAATTACCATGGGATCAAAAAACTAACAGACTAACGCAGTAAAAATTAAAATTATTTATGCCAATAGATGGCCGAAGAAAAACTATTATATACTAGCCAAAAACATTTTAAAGTGTGACGTTAAATTACGAAAACCATAACGATAACCATACATAACCATAACCGTGTTTTCCAGCTGGTTTATATAAGAGTCAAAAGCGGGGGCCATTAACTAGCAATTGGCATCTGTTTTAAGCTTAGCTCAGCAAGTTGCACATGCGTACAACGGAAAGATACCGGGGTATAATCACCCCGATTATGCCCCGGTGCATAATCCGTTGAGTATATCCTGCTTGCTATCATGGTGGTGGAGCGGGGTATAATCGACCTAGTGTGGTATAATCACCCAATTATACACCAGGGTATAATCGAGGTGATTATACCCCAATACCTTCTTGTTGTGCGCATGCGCAACTTACCAAGCTAAGATTAAAACAGACGCCATATCTAGTTAATGCCTGCGGCTTTTGACTCCCATATGTACCAGCTAGAAAACTCGACGTATTCATTACGATTTTCATATTTTAACATCACACTTTATAATTTTTTAGAGTAGTATATTATAATTTTTCTTCGGCTCTATTGGCATAAATAATTTTAATTTTTACCATATTAGTCTTTTAGCTTTTCGAACGCATGGTAATTATTAGCGAACGATTAAAATTAGTACAGGAAAAACACACAGCGCCATCTCTTGGTGGATTTAAGCAATGCGTAGTTGATGCGGCGTGTTTAAAGGGAGAAAGTCATCGACGCAGCATCATCTGTAACTTCTTGTTGTTGACAAATAATTTTATGAACTGATAAACTAATAAGCTAATAAAACGTAGCATTATGTTATATTAATAATAACACAAAGAATGTTTAGTCCTTTTGTTATTATTTATTTTAAATTGGGATAGACTCCAGTAAAACAGTCCTCTAGCTTTTGTGGATAATACAGCTAAAAATGTTTTCGCACTCAGCCTGTAACCAGACTAAAACTAACTAATGCTAATTAATTTTAAATTATACCCCTCGCGCTACGCGCTCGGAATATAATTGCAAAATAATTAGCATTCGTTAGTTTTATTATCAGGTTACAGGCTTCGTGCGACAACAGTAGCCATATTATCCACAAAAGCTCTAGGGCTATTACTACTGATTATACCACACTAGGTCGTTTATACCCCGCTCTTCTAACTTCTACCATGATAGCAAGCGGGATATACTCACTGAAATCTTACAAAGCTAATAAAAGCAAGATAACTGTCTATATCAGCACCTTTCAAATGATGGACCACATCTAATGACTACTCGGAGATGCGGACCCTTTTACGAATATATGCTTTATTAATCTGCTTAATGTTATTTAATTTCTAATCAGTCATGGATCTCTTCCAAATGTGTTAAGCATCACATGAGTGTGAGACTACAGCTTAAAAGGCAATGCTTAGGTGCCTTACTAGTTAAGAACAAGTTCATGTCATTCTTAAAATTTAATGCAAGAAGCAAACCAGAACTCTATTCTAAAAACCTCTTCTTACTCATCTGAATTGACATACATTTAGTCCTATACAAGTCCTATTTAGCTTTAAAGTATAAAATCCCGTACATTGAGACGGGGACGTGAAGTTCTTTACGTAAGATGTGCGCTGCAAAGCGAAAAGCAGCTATTATAGTGTCCGCAGCCTATCTTGAGTTCGCTACAGAAGGAACGCAGATAATCGATTGTACGTTTTTAGTAGCAGAGTGCCTTGCTGATATCCAAGATGGTTACAAAAACAATGGCGGTCGTCGATTAAAGCCGCCTCCTCCAGGAAGACATAGCCACTCATAAAATCCTTGCAGGACTCAAGATACGCCGCGCACATAATAGATTCTTTCTTAGTGGCTATACTCTTACTAAAACTGGCCATCTTATTCTGTTTTCTTACTGAATCACTTTGAGAATGGCTGTAGCCATTTTAGTAGGTTTGGTGAGTCCAAAATAAACTTGGTGAAAACAAAATAAAATCCAACTTCAACATCCAAATCAAAATCAAGTGTAAATGACGGGTGTAATTTAATAAGCCTGTTTCCGACGTCTTGACTGTTCCATACATGCAACGCATTACTGAAATTGGACAAGAGTTTCCACTGTCGAAACGCACAATCTAAACTGATAAACCTTTCTAGCTTACACCGAAACTTACACCGAAATTTTCAAATGTGAATGCGGAAATAACTGCAATGAGTTACTCCTTATTATTCAGTTTATCCAGTTTATCCAAACTATTTATTTATTACATTATTTAGGACTATATTAACTTCCTGAACAAAATGACAGATTTGGCTGGTGTATGTAGTGCCAAAAAAGTCCTTTATTTCCAGTGTTGGCCAAAGGTAAATTTTGCACCCAGATGGATAACTTTTGCACCCATCCCGCTTTATAGCACGCTTCATTCTTCCGTCCAACCAGTAAACCATGGGAATTTAGCCGACGTAATACAGTGAAAGGGTATCCCTCTAATCACTACTCTTTACCTAACACATAGCGGTTATTTAAATTTGATAATTGTTGTTCAATTTTTATACAATATTTGACGTAATTTTTGCTTTTGTCATAATACCCATTTATAAATACGGGAATGTTGCGGACATCTTAAAGTGCAGGCATATACATGCGATTAACATACGTAGAATATTGAAATATTAAAACGTTGTTATTTAATTTTGTTTTACAAAGTTTGACTTTCATTTTGGCTTTCGGGGATAGGTAATTATATAGAACAGCGCCTTTTCAAGCTATTGACATAATTCAACTACCTTTCGATTCCTTTCATCGTTGTGGCTCAGAAAATCATAACGAAAACTTGCGCAAACGCTTTTTTCTTTTATAAATTAAGTTTTAAAACACGTTAAAACGATATTGACAACCGTGGTTAGGCCGCTATAACGCGGTACGATGGGAGCGCAACATGAAAACCTGATTTCGACCAGAACATGAGTAAACGGAAATTATCTCGTTCATTTTCGTCGGCATGGCTGAAGCGGTAATTTGTGATGGATGCGAACTGTCGTTCTATTTCTATATCAATATTTCTTTACAGTGGGAAACATCGTCCGCAGGGGCATGCTTCGCATAGAGAATATACATAGAGAATTTGTTTAATCAGAAATAGTATGATGCAAGCATTTGTGAAACAACCAAGTGTCATAATTTGTTCCTTGATTCACAAATGCTTGCGTCATACTATTTCTGATTAGACAAACTCTTGATGTATATAAAAGTGCGCGCGAACCGCATCCCTGCGAATAGCATATCATACTGGAAAAAAATTGTAGCAGCAAAGATATAATTTCCGTTTACTAATGTTCTGGTCGAAATCAGGTTTTCTTGTTGCGCTCCCATCGTCGCACGTTATGGCGGCCTAACCACGGTTGTCAATAGCGTTTTAACACGTTTTAAAACTTATTTTATAAAAGAAAAAAGCGTTTGCTCAAATTTTCGTTACGATTTTCTGAACAGCAACGACGAAAGGAATCGACATGTAGTAGAATTATGTCGATAGCTTGAAAAGGCGCTGTTCTATATAATTACCTGGGGATATCCAAACCCAACCCACAAATAAGTGTCATGGTCAGTCACTCGACTCGTATTTTTTACAGCTAGCCTGGTTATTTTCTGTGGGGAAGATAAAGTGTAAAACAGGCCCACCCAGTATCGCATGCACAAAGGCCAAAGCTATGAGTTGAGGTGAATAAATCTGTTTATGCTGTATTGGGACATACCCCTACTTTTTCCTAATTGTATGCATGCCTACTTTTCCGAATATTATACAGAAAGTGGGCAAGTTTTCAAACTATTAGTGTTGGACATGGGGGAAAATAGACGTCATACTTGTCATACAAATATAGGTTATAGCTGGGAAACGTTGCCTGAACGTATTGTCACAGTTCTACCACAATAAACGTTTAGGGGCAAACTTAGTCTGGTTAACCTCTAAGAGTTTCTTTCCCTATTGACGCAGGTTTGTTAAAAAAAATTTGGAAGAAAACTAAAACTGACTGAAAAACTAATGTACTCTGTTGCTTTTCTTACAGATTGTTGGTGTTCATGTTTACCACGCCCTTTTCAGCTGGAACGATTATGGAATGTAGAGATATATGCTATTGTCATTCATCAGTTAATGTAGAGGTAGATAAATGCAGTGGTTGGTGGAAGGCTAGGAATAGCCACTAGCAGTATCAGCGTCAACATTAACTATAATTATGCAGAGAAATTTCAGTAAACACCATGTTTACGTTGAACAGATAAAGTGACTTTATTTTTAAAATATAAGCACTGTACCTCTACTGAAGAAAGGGTAGAAAAAAAAACCCTCATCATAGTTTTTTCTTCACCTTATCTTATTTCTTTATTGAATTCAGCTAGAATTTCAGGATTTTCATCAGATTAACCTCATATTTACAGAAAAACTTATAAGCAGCCCACTAAAGTAGGGTTCTATTGTTCTCTCATCATTACAGTTTACAGAAAGCCAACAAACAGTGTAATAAAAATTATGAAGGAACTGAAAAAATATTTGGTAACAAAATCTACTGCAGGAAACGTAATTCTATTGGGTGATTTAAATTTTAATTTTTTTAAACAACTCAACACAAAAACAAAAAAACCTGACATTGAAAATTGGAAAAATATAATACAAACTTTAGGTTTCACCTCACAGATCGGCTCTTGAACAAGGGAAGAAATTCGATTGGTAAAAACTGTTTACTCATGTTTTGATTTACACATGTCTGAGAAAAGATGACTGAGCTGCTTTTGCCATTAAGGTTAAATAAGCAGATTATTCTACTTGACTGTAATTTAAATAAATTTTAAATTTAAATAAGTATCTGATTGCCTTCGAACAACTACATAATTTTTCCCCTAGTTTCGTTTCGTATTAAACATCTTCATCATACTACGACTATCTAAGGTTTCAAATTTGTGGTAGTGTAAACCGTCCTGTCTGTCATGTTGAAGGAAATTCTTCCAAGAATTTTTTTTCAAATGAAGAGATTGTGTGTCATGAACGGATTTCTATAGTAATAAATTCACTAGATTTTTAAGAAGTACTTTGAAAAGCTAAAGTCAACATTACATAGGACTATCAATATATACTTTTACCTGCAAGGATAGTTCCTGAATTTTTCATGGATGCATTTATTGACGCACTGTAAATAAGTCTTGCTATCTGTACATATCTGTTCTTGACGATGAAGAAAAATGTACTGAAATAAAAATTATAACACCATTTTTAGAACTAAAACAGAGTTGGCTTTTTTCTAGAAGAATATTCACTTCATTACCTTCCACCAGAGAACATAGGAAAAATGAACCGAAAAGACTGAAAGTTATGGAAGAAACTGACAAATGTAAACTTTATAAGATTTATAAACTAGAGCAGAAGAATAAATTGTTGTGAGTGCATTAAAACGGGTGTTTTAATTTATGCATTTCTCGCATAAAGTATTCCGAATCTACCCAAAGTGTAGTACTAACATGTTCACTCCCTCATGAAGTAAGAGCCCACAAATAGCAAAAGTTAGATGAGATATATTTTTTTTTATTTAATTAAAATTTTGAGTATTTATTTAAAAAAATTAATTTCTTTGAGCCTTAAGTCGGCCGAAGCAACTTAATGCTTGTATGGCTGAACCATACAATTGTCGGCAATTTACTGCTTCAAACAGGACGTGAATATTTTACTACTGCAACCTACTCTTGCAAAGTAAACTTGTTTGATTCCCCAAAGTACATTGTCTGGAATTCCCTAGATAAAAAGAAATTAAAATACAATACTAAAAAAATGTACTGAGAATTCAATGATGGTATCAATACATCACGCAATAAGTAATGCAGTAAGGCATCATGAAGTAAGATTATTGTTGAGCACAATAAATACAATTTACAGTTCAGCCAAAAAATCACTGAATGTGAATCAACCCTAATTAAAGGAACCAATCTATACATAGAGAGGTAAATCTTACACCCACAGCCATGCATAAACAACGTATGCAAATCTTAAAAGTAGATAAGTTCCTGTTGAGTTGGATGGACAACTCATTAGAGCTATGTTGATGAAAACAAATCTTCAGCAAGACATGAAACTGTAGCTATTTCTTGGAAACGGAAAAAAAGTCACCCTCTTGTCCACCCTGATCTTAGGTAGCAAAATGTTAACCTTCCATTATAAAGCCCAAAAATAGAGATTACTCCTGGTTTGTGGTGATGTAAAATTAAAAGAAGTCGTCCTGAATGTATCACAGTTCATACAACCACGACTTAAAGGGATATAGTTCTACTATGCTAAACAGACAAAACGAAACATTTACAAGTAGCAACACCAGACGTAGATAAGAGCACAAACTAATCACAGAGAATTTTACCATGGTTTACAAATAATCTTTTTTTGGGTAACAATGTCTTTGCAAAACATATCACATTGTTTTTTTTTATTAAACATGAATATGATTATTGTTGCTCGATGACCAGATCCGCGTGATTCCTTATTTAATGCCTGGAGTCAGGCTTCATAGGTCAGGGCTTCGCTGATGGTGTTTTGGTTGCTATCTTTATTTGTGCTGGTATTTTCCTTCTCTATGGCCCAGTTGGTGACAAATTATCCCTTCAGCAAGCAAGGGAATTTAAGACTTTAATGTAAATTTCACTACTACCCAGTTTCACTACAATGTTTACATGCGTTAATCTCACATCAAAGTGTAAAGCATTGTTCGGCACACGTCTTGTAATGATAAATGACATTTATTTTGTGAATTGTTGGTAGATCCTGAAATATCCGTTCGGCGAACAAAAGACATATATTCTTTCCGTGAAGATAAATGACGCTGCAGTGAGAACACATAATGTATAGAAACACCTGTTATTGCATGATGCTATGATGGGTTAGTATTCACATATACGCCCACGTCAACCACAGTTGACGTCATCAACCCACACCTACAAGATGTCTCCAACTCCACCCTACAGATAACTTTTTCCCCGTAACTTCTTTTGCCACCCCAACACGGTGTCACCCCAGTTGTCGCAGAACCTTTCATACATAAGACACTATTGCAGAATATAATAATACACAATCCACAGTAAACTAATGAATAATTAAGAGATCATTATAAAAGTAATTATGATAAATCATACCATTTTCAAGAATATGGTGGCACTGTTAGTCAGAGCAGGAGTAAATTTAGAACAGGGGAGCATGTCATGACTGCAAACTATCACACTTAATTTTAAGCATACTCTTAACTTGCTCCGTTATTGGAACAATTTTTTTTAACTTAAAGGGCAAATAAGGTGATTTACACTTGTATATTATAATAATAGGTCATTTTTAATGCTCTTAAATACATAAAGAACAATTAATGTCTATTGCATACAGCATTTCATACAATAAAAATAAATAAATTTAAATTTTCACATTTTAGTACCAGTTATTTCTACCAGATGTCATTGCCAGCAAAGTGTGTTAACTGATTTCACTAGTTTGTATATAGTTTTTATTTTTTTTCCTAAAAAGGACAAACAACAAACAGCAAGAAACAAACTACATCTGAAAAATTCGCGAGTTATTTAAACTGCAGTTAGGTTTATTGCCGTTTATTGGCTAGAAATGGTACAAAGCTAGGTAAATCTAAAATTCTTTCTTTTTTTGTATAAAATTCTGTATGCAACATATGTTAATTGATCCTTTTGTATTTACGAGAGTTAGGAATTGCTTATTATAGGAAAAACCATGGGTAAATAAATCATCTCATTTGCCGTTTAAAAATCTTGCTTCACTCCAGATTCCAATACAGTAGACTCAGAATGCTTGATTATAACAACAAATGCGCTAAAATATAAAATAAACACTACCTTTATCCTCACCCATTTAACACAAATTTGAAAATAGGGACCCTATATATAGTGCAAAATTTGGAAGAGCACTTTTGATGTTACAGTTAACAATTAATTTATGGGTTACTTTACTGGGGTTCAATTTGGTTATCAACGGGAGTGATTCATTATTCGTTAGAAGATGCTCTGGGATGAAGAGTGAGACGTCACCATTTGACGTGCGTAGATGTGAAAACTAACACAAATTTTCTAAAACTTTACTAGGCTGCTTTATTTTTGGTCGTGATGCCACAAACATGAACGGGAATGGTCCCCCTTCCAATCAGAATTCATTTTGGGAGAAAATGTTAATAACAAGCTACTGAATAATAGAGACGAATGTGACCGTTTGTGCCTGCCTAACTGCGATTATTTTTTTGTTTTGAAATTCATACACTGCGTTACCTTCTGTATAGTTATCACCACATCGTTGCTGGTCAAAGACTTGAAGAGAAACGTGTTTTTCATGTCGCTAGGCATTCCAAAAGGTTGAATCGTGCCCTTGAATATAAGCAAAGAATAAAATTATTCCAGGCGTTAGGTAATACAGTTTTAATTACTGTAACTAGTCAATAATATGTAGCTTGTCTGGATCTATCATAACCACAAAGAGTAATTATTTTGTTCTAAGTCACACAGTTTTAACAGACGAAGTAATTACTACATGCACAGGACTTTTTTATTGAATAGAAACAAAAATGAAGCAAAGAGATAAACAAACGTGGATTGTAACGTCTAGATTGCTGCACAACGTCTTTACAGCAATCCTCAGATTCTGTGACAGGTGTTTGTTTGTCTATTAGTTTTTCCTTATTTTCTTGCATGAAAGAACTGTTTTTAAAGCTGTTTGAAAGCTATCAAGTCCCTTTCGGGAGATACATCATTTTTTACATAGGAACAATCGGAAATCTCTGTTCTTGACCCGATGTCTATTTCCCTCTCTTTCTATTTCTCCCTCTATCCCCCTTCTCACTCTTCCAGGGATTCATTGGAAAAGCTCTGTTAACAATAATTATACCATACGAATATTCATATGTGATTTCACAGATACCAGGGCCAGGTAATGGTCACACCAGGTAGAGCTGACCGCGGATATACTGGCTCATTAAAGGTTCTGTCGTTGTAGCATCAAACACAGATAAATGTTTCAACGTATTTACTGTCTTAGAAAGATTAAAAACCGCGAGAGGTGAATTCCCGGAAATACATCCACCGTGCAGCACTTACTCGCCTGGCTATCTCTTTCATGAAGTGGGTACCAGAAACTTAAAAAATCTAAGACTAATAACAAAACTAAAATTCAAAACATGAATTTAAAAATACCCGTCCCAGCACCTCTAGACCCATAAAGTAAAATTTAGCTTTCTTGTACTTGGTGGCCCAAGAAGCAGCATTACCAGACAGGCAAATATGTAGATATTTTTTGTAATCATGCTCTGTTTCATTCCCTCCAAATACTGTTATTTACACTTCTACTTAACATGCTGTCGATAAAAACACAAGTATATGTTAGCCCTACTGGACGATTACAGGAAACTGAGAGTTCGAGTTATACCTCTACTTATGCATGGCATATTTCATACCTGATACATTTGCACATTAGTTCCATCAACATAATAAAAAGGCATAAATTGTTCTGCAGACTATTGGCTCTTAAACCTGCCCACTATTTTCTTGCCTGCTACTTCTGCTTAACCATTGTGTGAAAGCAGATCCGTTTCTGGGGTCTATTTGTTAGACTTTCTTAAATACAATAAAGTACTAATATTTCTGGCAAATCCAATGTGAACATATTCATAAAAAATTAGTAGCTCACATACCATGTATTAATGTAGCTGTATTAATGTTTCTTTCTTACCATGACAAATGTTGTTCTGCATGAAGGCGTATTTTGTTTTAGCTTAACAACGAATTTACTGTCCATTCCTTCATATGGGACGAATTTATCTGTAACCAAAAGAATAATTTTATTGCTGTGTCTTACAAAGTCATTCGTTGCGTTCAATTAAAATATGGCAACGAGTTTGTTCCCTGCTAAAAGCATGGAATATTACCTCAGCCTGAAAACATAGTCTTAAAATAAAAATTTTATTTCGACTTGGTACCTCATATTTCCCCAAATTAATGTTTTTTGCTATTTAGTCACTTTTATTCGTAGCTTTGTCCAACCTCCTGTTTGTCCGACTGAGGTCCATTTTTCTTCACTAGATCTACGTCACACCCCTACACACCCACGTTATTTTCGGCCATTCAAGTGTGGAACTTTAAAACCTCTGGCAGTGAGTTTAAACTGATTAGGTGGTGACTTTGTAAGATCCTTTAAGATCCTTTAAGTTCTTTTAAGATTGTTTAAGTTCTTACAGGAAGAGCAAAACTTACAATATCCTGTAAGGTCCTGTAAGGTCTTGGTACAAGATCCTGTAGGATCCTGCTAAGATCCTGTAAAACCCTGCAGGATCTTGTACCAAGATCCTATAATATCTTGCACCTAATCTTAGGCAAGATCCTGTAGAATCCTGCTAAGAACCTGCAGGATCCTACAGGATTCTACAGGATCTTACTTTGTGCAAGATCCTGTAGGATCTTGCAGGATCTGGCAGAATCCTACAGGATCTTGTACCAAGATCTTGCAGGACCCCTGTAAGAACTTAAAGGATCTTACATGATCTTATATAGGATGCTCACATGGGTTAAGTTACTGCACAAGTAGTTCGATCTTCTTTTACTTGTTAGAATAAATCAAAATCAAAGACGAATGATAAACCAATACAATTCTTTATGAGGAAAAACTTTATTCATGAAGTCATGAATGCTGCGTCATGATGTCACGAAGACTGTCCAGCTGAAACAACAAACACGTCACCCTATAAAATGGCAAGTCCCCATCACCCCCTACGTAATCGTAATGCATACATCCTACATCTATGCTCGCTACTAGTCAGAAGCCTGGCGAAATTCGCTGCCAGATAAATTTGAGATTGTGCGCACATACTGGGGAAACAAGACGGAAAGCCACCGTCGAAATGTGCAGTCTCTGTTTTTAACATTCACTCAACCACCATTCCAGTTTTCCTTCGAACAGTATTTTTTTTATTACACCGATCTGAGTCATTCACCGCTCTGATCCGTTGACCGCTCTAGCCATTCACCGTTCGGAACGGATTTTCGCCCTTTTTATCGTGTATATATTATATATATCGTATATACTATATCGTTCTTCTTTGATAATGAATGAACCCTGCACTTCCAGTCAGTTCCATTCAGTTTAGCTCCCCAGTTTAGCGCCAGCCCATGAATTTTAATCTAATACATGAAAACGTTTTTTGACCTGGCACTAGCAAACAGACATGCAGTGTTAGAATCCTTAGATAATAATTCGCACTTTACGAGTTGTATGTTCGCTGTAGAGAAACAGAAAAGTAGTTCCAGTGTATAAAATCGGGTGAAAGGGCTCAACTTACCAAGTTCAAACCGTGGTTCTGTTCCATACCGCCCAAACTCCTCTTTCATTGTGAGATTGTAATGAAGATTACGCTGAAATCAGATTTCAAAAATTGACATTTTCATGAAGGTTTGTAAAGTGGGTCGGTGGTTATGTCTGAGATTAGAAGCGACTGAGATGTGTGAGGTTTTAAAAATAAAATTAAGTAAACGGTTCTAGAACGCACACATCTATTTTGCATTGATCGTGTATTTTATTTAGGCACGACTTAAAAAAAATCCCCATCACGCGTCAATGATTTTACCCGGAAAAGTTTCAAACTTTAATGGCTGTCAATTTGATATCCATATGTGCATATCTCGGTGCGCCAAGTAACTTCATGAATGTATATAGTACATGAGTCGTTGCCATCCACACTTGCCGCTTTTATATCATAATGTATACTGGTTCATTCTGTGAGGCAGTGACTGTTTTACTGTCTGGTCAGGATATAATAAATAGTAGTACTAAAAAACGCTTAAACGTTTAAAATACGGATGTAAGCCCATACAAACCTATGGTTATAAAGGAACGTTTAATAGCTGGGCAGATAAGCCTAGACCTTTGCATTTTAGTGAGGAAAGCACCAAATTTGGTACAGTTGCTAATTTAGTTATACTGATAGAACCTGGGTATAGGGCCAACTGAATTTCTCAAACCGAAGGTGGAAACTGGATGTGCTTATTTTTAGCCATGTGCAAACTAAAATAAAGTTTGTCTCCATCTACGGAAAATATTCTTTAAAATGTGTCGTATCATTCCTTAATACTACTTAAGGGCTGAAAGGAAGGTCAAAAGGCCAAATTTTGTACGGAAATTATGTTTTCACCATTTTCTGCTAAACCGTGTTGTTTTTATCAAACAGGTTAACAGGTTCACGCATGCACGTTGTGCTGTACTTAGCTAGATAATATATTTATCAGTCTTCCAACAGTTATACAGGAGGAATACAACTCCCATTTTGTGTCTGACAGCTTTACAGCGTTTGATATCTATTTAGTCTGCACAGATGGGCTGGGTCCCTTTAGACAGGATACGACCTCTCTTCATCTACAAGCTGAAATCCTATGATCTATTTTCATACAAGCTACAGAAAATAGTCTTTGTCTTAACCTTTAGGAAACAACGGAGAACCGTCTGCATTCGCAGAAAATGGTTCTTTTTGTCGGTTTATGGAACGTTGCATAGAGAAGACATTCTGCGACCACTTTAGCTCTAAAAACTTATTCACTCAAAGGATCTGGCTTCTCCTTAGTATTTGTATGTTTGTGCTGAGACGTTTTTCCCCGCATACGTTTTGTCTTCCTCCAGCAGTTACAAAATGTACACGTAAAGACCTGGTACACAATAGTAGTCGGATTCCTCAGATTTCAGATACTGCAAAGGGAGTGTAAATTTTTTCAATAAATGCATACAAAGAGAAGGTCTCACGCCTTCTAAACATGAAAACACCAACACAAAACATATACTCGTATGCTGCAATGACTGCTCAGAACAGAGCATCTTCCACTTCCTTCTTAAAACACCCACACTGAGTACCTGGTTTATTCTTGATATTTCGGGACAACAAAGAAATAATCTGATTTCTCTTTAGTATTTGAGAAGAGTCTGGTTACACAGGCAAAGGTTAGCACCTGCTCCTCTTGTTAAGACTTGCACAGATAATATGGTGCTTCCTTCTATTTAGTCTGAAGACGTTTTTAAATGATTCTACTTCTTAGTGCACGTGGGGCTCTACTCTTGCTGCAGGATTTAGGTCTTCTTCTGCTGTTAGCCAGCTACAATAAAAGATCTGGGTCTTCTTCAAATATTAGACAGCTGCAATACAGAATTTTGGGCCATCTTCAGCCTTATAGCTAGCTACAAAACAGGGTCTCGTCTTCTTCAGTCGTTAAGCAACTGCAATTAATGATTCAGCACTTCTGCAGCCATTAGATAGTTAATGCAGGACCCAGAATTTCAGAGCCATTAGTCCGCTACAAAACAAGATAGGGGCCTTCTCAGCCGTTAGACAGCTACCAGTCATTCTTTAGGCATTAGGCAACTATAATGTAGAACGCAGGTCTTCTCCATCAATTAGGCATCTTCAATACAGAATCTGGGGCCAACTTCAACTGTATAGCTAGCTACAAAACAGGATCCGGGTCCGCTTTAGCCATTAAGCAGCTACCATACAAGATCCAGCTCTTCTTTGGCTATCTTCTTATGCTATTGGGTAACTACAATGTAGGATACGGATATTGTTTAGTTGTAAGCAGCTAAACCACAGGATTATCAAGGACCGTAAAGCAGTCCTTATGTAAGCCTCAGCATGAACTTCCTTGTTAAACGTCAAACTATTATCTCCTATATTTTCGCCCAGAATTGACATAAACCAACGACATTCGGTATTTGGGATCGTGTGGTAACTATTTCACTGTATTACAAATTTTACTGACAACATTCGAACCGTTCTGCGTCCACAGTATGGTCGCATTTCTGGTCGTTGTTGTTGTTCTTCTTCTTGTTGGGACTCCATACCCTCACCCGGAGATCGAACCAATAAACGAATGTCAACTTATATAGCTTAAAACGTAGGCATGGACATGTCCAGGGACTTTCGAGTGCTATTTTAATGTAACTAAAATATTTTGTTGACGGAAAACCAAACGGACTCGAAATTTTGCTCTCATCTAGAGATCGAACCAACGGACCGATTTTCAATTTTTGTAGCTTAAAATGTAAGTTTAACTACGTCCAGGTCCTTTTTAACGCAATTTTAATGTGACTGCACTATTCTCGTCGGCAAAGCATTGTTAAAGGAGAGCACTAGGCAGAAATCATTAGGTGGAGTAGCAAATTTTTGCAAATCGAGCTAAAACATGAAATTTGGTGCACAAGTCTTTCTTAGGAGTAGAAACGCTTCAACATTTCTGGACTTGAGCCACTGGAGCTGCGTCGTCTGTGGGGAGACTTGGCTTTGATATTTCAGATCTAGAAGGGTTTTCTACCAGTCAATCTTCTCTTATTCGACTTAACGGCTCCATTTAAGACTCGTGGACATTCATTAAAGCTATCTTTGCCTAAGTTCTCCACTGAATGTTGGTGAGCTTTTTTGGCTGTTCGTGTCGTTGGCGTGTGGAACTTCCTTTCTCAACATGTTGTGTCGGCGCCATCCATACCAATCTTTAAACGACGCCTGTCTTTTTGCCCCCTGGATAAGTTTTTAAAATGCACCTACTAACGTTCGTTGGCTATTTCCTTTATATCGCTTAGCTCGTAGGGCTAGTATAAGAGGTATGCCCTTCTGTGTCCTCGCCTGAACTTGCAGCAAACTGAAATTATTATGTATTAGTAAATCGAACCAGCCATGGACACCCAATGAAAAAACCCAAAGGGCCCCCAGTGGTGGCTTTCTCCCAGCACCCCCCTGTAATTTCTCCTGGAGGCTTGGGGAACAAATTCTTGCATATCAAGCTATGAACGTGAAATTTGGTAAACAAGTCATTCCTAATAGAACTAATTGAATAAGCCATAGAAACCCCATTATACACTCCAAGGGCCCCCAGTGCCCCCCGTGCTTCGTCTTTGAGGCTTGATCAACAAATTCTTGCAAATCAAGCTACAAGCTTGAAATTTGGTACACAAGTAATCCTTCGCAGTACCAGCAACGGAACTGCCCATGAAATTCCCCAAAGGATCCCCAGTGCGTCCCCCCCCCCCCGATATGTTCACCCTGGTTCACAAGTCATTCTTAGCATTACAAATCAAACCAGCCATGGAGCCCCAATAAATTACCCCAAAGGTTATTCCACGCAGCATTCCTCTGTACCCCTTTCCTGATGCTTGACCACCAATTTATTGCAGGTCGATGTAAAAGCTTGAATTGTGGCACACAAGCTAATCTTAGTAGTCCAAATCGAACTAGCTATGGAATACCCTCGAGATATTCTCCAAAGGCGCCTCAACGCACCCCTCCACCATATCCTTCCCTGAGGCCTGACCAACGAATTCTTGCAGATAGTGCTAAACGAATTAAATGTAGCACACAAGTCATTTATAGTAGTGAAATCGAACTAGCTATGGAACCCCCTCGTGTCCCTCCCTGAGGCCTGACCAGCAAATTCTTGCAGATAGTGCTAAAAGAATGAAATTTGGTACACAAGGATACCACTTACTGTAACAAGAGAAGCAGTTGTAACAGCTTGTGCATAATTCATCTCCTTCCACAGTTTATCGACGTCACTTCCCTTAATCCCTTCTAATACTGTTTCAGTGGGGTTAGCACACCCTTTATTTTCAAAAGTTAAGTTATATTCTTGAACCAGTCGAACAGATCCTGCCGTATCGGGAGATCCTAAGGATACTGAAGGAAACTGAACATTAGGGCTTTCTTCAAAACTGACATCAACCACGACAGGTTTAGAAAGATACAGAGAAAATCGTATATTAATTTGGAAAATGCAGATAGTAAAACAGATAATTAAAACAACTGTCCAGGTTATGCGCAGAAGTATACGATTCAATGGGTTGGTAATATGATAAAATCCACGCAGAATCTCTAATCCTTTGTCGTCGGGTTTTCGATTCAAATCCAAAGAAATGTCGTCGAAGCTTTTAATCATTCTCCTTATTTTGTTATCAAATTTGTTGTAATGGATAAGAAGAGATGCTTTGGTATCAATCTTCTTCTGTATTTCAACACGGGCTAACTGATTTTTCCAATTAGGAAATGACTGTTGCTTGATACGAGGATAATTGGCATACATGGTATCTGTAATGAAAATGCATTTATAGGAGTTAGCAAATACATTATTATAAAGTTCAGGGGTACCCCAATTCTCCAAATGACTAGCAGGAAAGCTTTTCGATATCCCATCCAACTCAATGCATCCAGCTCAGGCATCTGGACGAACAAGGGCAATTTGAATGCGGAGGAAGAAAAACCGGCAGAAGACATGGAAAACGAAATAATGATACACTCCTGGATAAATATCTTTGGAGTTGGTATAGTTGTCATAGAGATAGGAGTAAATTAGGATATGAGCCACTAATTTGCAAATAAGAGGCAAAATTAATGAAAAATAAGAATTTAAAAAATGTGCTGCTGGACGAATTATTAAATCATATCAAACACCAAAACTGGTAAAAGGGCCCACCAAAGTCCGAGTGGTTCGGCCCTTCAAAGGAGTGATATCAACACACCAAAACGTTCGCCAATTCAATCGTACCGACTAATAGTTCGAAGTTGAAATGAAAACTAAAACATTGCTACTTTCGGTAGCAATGTTCAAGTTTTCATTTAACGTCCAATTATTAAAAGTAGGCAAATGTTTTCGTGAGTTGATATCACTCCTTGGAAGGGCTGAACCAATTGGTACTTTGCGGTCCCTCTTACCAGTTTGGTTTTTGATACGATATCACTTATTTTTTAAAAATTTGTATTTCAACTAGCCTGCTGATGTGTAATAATGTGCCATGTCAACAAAAGCTTGGGTGGCTTTTTTTTCCAATATTTTAATTTCGTATCACTCCTTTGTATTCTCAACTCAGTGACGTCTTTATTAGTTTTTGGTTTTCTTTAATTAAACAAAAAAAAATAATTAAGTTCATAACACTCCTTTGTGAGGCTGGACTATTCTCAACTTAATGGCCTGTTTACCAGTTTTTGGCTTTATTTTGAGTTCAATTGTGTCGTGACTTGGACGTAGACAAAATTTTTTTTGTTCAGTGATCATTGACCTGATTATTTGACTGATCGATTTTTGGTGTGGAATTGCCTGTCAGCAGCATTAGAGTTGCAACAAAAAATGTCCTCGAGCAAACCGAGACGCTGCCAAATGACGATCGTTAGTGAGCGACTCGGCTAGTACAATAAAAAAACTGAAGAGCTTAAGTCAACAAAACACAATGCACTTTGGTGAATCCGTGAACCCATAAAATTCAAAACACCAGAAAGTAAAAGAGGACTCCCGTCAGCTCTGAGTCTGACTTACGAGGACCCATGACTACTGCCCTGTGAATGCAGGTTGGAAGTGATGGGTACTGGGTTTTGGACAGGTATTGAAGCGAGTTGACCCCTAACAAAATAAATTTACAATACCAATACCAAGTTTATGAAGAATAAAAATGCATTCCTTTAATTGATTACGTTGACATAATGTGCGAGTGTGAACTGGAGGACATCGAGTAAGGATACAGAAAGTATCAAGGTTCAATTTCCAACGACATTGGTTTCTGCAAATTAAATTCTGCCATTATCACAATCAGGGAGTGCCCTGTAGTTGTCCGGTAGTGATCTGTATCACCTACATAGGTTGGATTGCGCGTTTGCTCACCACAGAGGATCAGCATTCCATATCAGTTTCCCCGTGGTGAGCAAACATGCAATTCCCTAGTAGAACATAGGATAACTAAAGGGCATTCCCCTACCACGATAACACAAGAATTTCATTTACAGAAAATCAACATCGTTCGATGTTGAACCTTGTAACTCTCACCTGAAAATAAGCAATTAAAGAAATACTTTCCTATTTTCCATAAATTGCCGGTTTCTCCCACTAGAGCTTACCTTACGTAGACGTCTGACAAAAACCATTTGCGCAGCACTTCCCACCTTCACTCACAGGTAGGCAGTCTTGGATCTCCTTTAGTAAGTCTCAGAGCTGACTGAACTCGACTTATTTTAGTTTCTGGTGCTTTGAATATATTCTTTCTTTTTCATTAATTTACCTAAACTGATTATGGTTTATTGACTTAATATTTTCAGCTTTTAAGTGGTATAGTCTATGCTAGGAAACGGGATGCAGTAGGTTCGATATATTGCATTCTTTTTAATGATTTTATGTGTGCACATGACTGACTTGTGCATTTACATTGTATATCTTTAGCAGTCTGCATATTGCTTGCCAAATTTAGGTCTAAAATTGTTGAAGTGTGGGCCCTTCTTTCCTTCCCTCAGTAATAATAGTTAATGCTAACGTTCACATCCTTAATAACAGCGTAGATTATAACAGAGTGGAGAGAGACAATTCTGCAACGGGATTCCATATCATCTATAACAAGATCACCATTCTATGCATGAGTCAAAGGAAAAGTCAAAGGCTACAGAAATTGAAGCAGTCTTTGCTCTAACATCACATGCATTCAAACCAAAAGTCAGTCGTACTAACCATTCCTTGAAATTAAATGAAATATGGAACTTGGCTAAACACAGCACGACTGGTTGAAGAAGAACAGCGCCAGAGTAGCTAGCTAGATACCCAGTTGAACGTCATCTTCACTTAGCAGCCATGATGAAATATACTCCAAACATTAGACGTACTATTTACCTAAACTGTGAACTTGTCAAAATGAATAAGCAAAAGAAAACAGCAGCTGCTTGTAGCTAGGAAGTAATATTGAAGAGTGTCGAAGGTATTTCATGTCATTATTACTATGAAGAATGAAGTAGATGTAATGTTTCATACGATGTAATGTAAATAATGTAGATGGTAAACTGCTCGCTCTAAAATTCTTCTGACTCATCATGCATGAAGATTAAATGCAGGCTATTTGGATAATAAAATGTTTTCAGCAGTTATTTTCCCTTCCTGAAGAGGAAAATATTGCTCCATCAGCATGATGACTCATTAATGTTATCTTCAAAGACCGGAAATGATAAAACAAATCGATGTGGTAACACATCACTATAAAGCAATAAAAGTTGGGTTTTTATGAGCAAAAAATATTGGTGACATGTTCCGTTGTTTCTGCTGAAGCTGCACAACGCAGTTTTATTGCTGTGTAATATGTAACACTCAACAAAATCTATTACTTACTTTTCCCAGATATCGTGACATATTAACTCTGTTAAAAAACTGTCTTCGAAAGAGAATAGCGGATGGCAGCACTCTCAAGGCACTCAGTTCTTTACAGAATAAAATAACTCACAATAAAAAAAATTCCACATCATAGAATAAGTCAACGTCAAATGAGCATCGAGTTAACAAAGTCACATACTAGTTTTTTTATGAAAGTATTTCGTGTTTGTAATCAAAAGTTAAGGATCGATTCTTTAAAACTGTAAATTGTGGAATGTCCCCATCAAGCTTGTACCAATAGTAAGGTACCAATGCATGCGAGTAATACAATATGTATGTTACACTTCCAGATATGTATTATTTCGTCTACCAAAGTAGTGGGGGAAAGCGATATAGAGGAATGAACGTAGGGAAACAAAAGTCACATGCTCTCATCACACGGGGCCTCGCCCCACCCCGGGCCCCACCCTACGGGCACCCTCCCCTGCCCCGAGCACCACCCCACGGGACCTTACTCCACCCAGCCCAGACTCGGACCTTTGAAAGTCGTTGATCTGGACGAGGGTGAGAGATCACATTTTAGCATTTTGATACGATCTGGTATACAATTTGACACGATTTTTACTGCCAAGAGCGTCTTTAGAAGGAAAATTATGCACTTTTTGCACTTTTTTACTGCCAAGAGTGGCTTTAGAGGAAAATTGTGCACTTTTAGCACTTTTTTACTGGTGAGAGTGCCTTAAGTGGGAGAATTGTGCTCTTTCATCTAGCTGTATGGGGGTGTAACCATCTAACTATGTGCACATTGTGTGCTATAACCCACTTCCGCATGATGAAATCCGCTTTCCTTTTCCCACATGCCTGATTTCATCCATCTGAATGTGTGGCACAATTTTTACTGTCAAAATTGTCTTTAGAGGAAAAATTTGGCATTTTCCAATAACTTCCTACTTTCCGCATGCTGAAACCCGCTTCCTGCATGATGAAAACGAGTGCACCTACCTTTGAATGTGTGAAAAAAGGAGGAACCCAGATTATCAACGTAGAATAAAAATGGAGAATAAATGTACGCGTGATGATCTTACAAACTGGCCAAAAAAATGCGTCAGTGAAAAAGGACAATCAATCTGAAGGCGAATATCAACAGGAGTTGTATAAAGCCGTAATTGAACCATTAAAAAGTATCACTAGATCTATCAAGAAGATTGGGAAGGTGAAAGATAACGATCAACCCACGGTTAAAAAATGGAAATACGAGGAGGAGAGTGATGAGCATGAACAAATCGGCACACGTTCTCTGGGAGAAAAGAAGCATGTTACCAGTACTTCCAGAGCTTCGGAACTGATAAATATTTCATCCAACACTTGTACTCCCACCACAAGACAAGTGCATAGCTCAGCACCCTCGACATCACTAGGCCCATTCTATTCACCAGCAACATCGACTCATTTCGAACTTCCTCCGTGCTTGCATTTAAACAATTATAAAGCCTAATTGTTATTCCCGTTTTAGTTTCGTAAGCGACAACAGTAGTAGAGTTAGGCCTATTGCGTTCGAGGTTAGGGTTATTCATTAATTCTTGCAACACGGGATGCAGAATGCAGTTTCCATAGCAATCCAGGGAACTTAAAATTATTATACGAAGCCAAATTATTGGTCCATGTTGTGATACAAACACGTAGTCTGCTACGTGTAGTAGTTTTTTATGAGCGGTTTCCTCCTGCAGCGGCAATTTGATTTTCACATGTGAGATTCCCGTTAATAGTGCAACGCACTTTGGTTGCCATGATGGCTGAATTCCTGCAAGCATTCTTTTTCACACCAAACGAATGTTAGTTGTTAACGAATCCTTCTGCATTTTTCCTTATGCTTGCCTTCCTCTAGTGGTTAAAGTGCAATAATCAAATGTTATTATTTCGTTGAGGTATGCCAAAAAAAGATTGTTAGCTGTAAGGAAGCTACGATGATTTGTTTCGGTTTTTTTTTAAGTTCACTTGATTACCAGCAGCACAGTGTATGCTTCGTCGGAATTCCTAAACTATTCAGGAGTCAAAATTTACAATGGCGAGTGTTAGATCGATAAATTCGAAAAATTGAAATATCGTGGATTATAATTGATCAATTTACGCCAAATTCGAGATCAGCAATACTTTTGGGGCTATCTAGCAATGTGCAAAATTTCATAGCAATCTGCATTTTAGCTTGGCCTCCACCCAGACTACAAAAGTGCAACCAACCAACCAACCAACCAACGGACCAACCAACAAACATTTTGCAATTCGATGTCCGTTATAGGCTACGCCTTGCTCGCTCTGCTCCACCAATTATGTATTAAATCATGTTTATTAATATAAACTGTATTCTTGAAGTTGGTACTGGTTCAGTACACAGCTGGTGATGTAACCAACACAGGAGGGAGTCATTGGTGCTAGCGACACATGGTCCTTGTAGTGGGGGGGGGGGGGGAATTGAGGCTTAATGGCGCGTCGACAACTTGGTCATTAGCGCCAACTTCAGTCCTTGTAGTGGCTCCACCTGTGAGCACCTCCTGTAACTAGGCCGTGGCATAAAAGGGTCTGCACTGCAGGTGATCCTCACTCTGGGAGCTGATCCCAAACCTTCAACAGCTCTCCAAGTGCAACCTAGCCTAGCCTACTCCTACAGCTGCCCTACTGAACCGCATTACCATCCTAAGGACATAATTCCCACGTGGCGTTTGTGAGTAAACCGACTGAAGTACAGCTTCAACGTGTCTATTCACCTTATTGGCTAAGGGGGGGATTGAGGTTTAATGGAGCGTCGACAGCTTGGTCATTAGCGCCAACCTCAGTCACAGTGCAGTGGTCCGGGTTGCCACTGCACCACACATTACAGAGATGTTATGAGATGTGGCTATGGCTACAGTCGCAGTGGACCACCCTGCACAAACTGTGTGCGCAATATTAATAGAATACAGATATAGTTAATTTGACTAACGTTAGGGATGGGAGAAAAAATTCGACATGTCATGATAATTATGTTGTCATACCTGCCTGCCAACGGGCACAAATGACTAAAATAACGCCATATTTATTTAAAATTTAAACATTTACACAAGATTCTTTATAGCTAGGGATTGCCTAACCGTACAGAAATAAAACCTTGAGGCAACACTTCATGAGGAGAATCGATGAAAAACTGATATACATTTCATATGGAGAGCAAATAACTTCACGCCGTTTACTAATTTGGTTTGAAGTTGTAACTGTAACAGCGTGTGCGATATTAGGTGACCGATTCAAGCTAAGCAGAATAATACGACCAACAACTATTACTGCTTATTCAATGTTGATCTTACAATCATTAAGGCTGTTTGAAACTTACCTTTAGGAATAAACCTAAAGAAAATTTTGTCGCTGACACAGGTAAATACGTTTTTTTGTCGTGGGGTAGGCAATTTATAGCATCTTAATTGTACCACAGTTCTACCTGCCTTTGGTGTAAATATCAACCGGCTGGTAGGCTAGCGTGTTGCCAAGTAATTTTCACCAGCAAAATGGGAAATCTAATTTGTCAATATATGGATTTTCGTTAAACACAGCTCTTGGATTGCTTGTGTCGCGTCTCATGTTTCTTAACGAAAATCAATATTTCGTTCGTGTCTATACATTTGAGCGAATGTCATACTGTTCATTTTTGCAAGAATATCGGATTTGGTTGTATACAACACTGCGTATTTTCCTTAGAATCACTCACATATTCTGTGATTTAGTTTAAAGTGTGGGAGTTGGTTTAAATAGTAATCCTTCACGAACGAAAACGTAACTGACTAAGGTTCGTCATGAAAATGCTTCTAGTCGTCACCAGTAGATGATAGCATATCGATTGCACTTTGGTTTGCAGCCCAATACGTATTGGGGAGCATCTCCTTGGCGCGTCTATTTACGTCAGCAGGAAAGGTAGGCTACAGAACTAATGCCTAATGATGCACACGCCATTAGAATTAACAAAACAGGTTGTAGAAGAATTGGAGATAGAATATTGCAGACAGTTTTAGAAAATACAGTAAAATGCTGCGAAAAGGAGGTATTTCATTTGGTAGGTTGAGTTGTACAAGTTTCAACACTGGTATTCACCACAAGAAGATTGTGTTATTGAAAGGAACACTAGTAACACTAGTATATACCTGCTTTGCAGGAACACTCAGCATATAACAAATAATTAACATTTTGCTTGATTATGCCTGTGTCCTTTCTCACAGAAAACAGGAACGACCCGACTTTATGGGTAATTGTTGGTGTTTGGCAGGAATACAATTCGGGTATTAGAGTTGTAATTTGCCACCAGTTGTGGATATAGACAAATCCCTGTCCTCTTCATTTAGTGGAAATAGTGATGCTGCTAGTATTATTTGTTGTTCTGCTTGGCAGCATTAAATAAAAAGCATTAAATAAAAAACAGGACGACCTATCCCTGTCTGTAAAGCCCAGGTTGGGGTGGGGAGGGTATGCTCCAGGTAACACTGCGAGTAATGCAGTGCAGGGAAGCCAACCCGCGAGGAACATGGCTGTGCTTCATGCCGGCCAAACAACCAGCATGAGGATGAAATCTACATTTATAGGGAGCCTAGCCTCAACCAATGAGCCTAGCCGCACTCGACCTGAGAGGGTTCCGAGCTGGCAGATACTCAAACCAGAGTAGGAGAGTAAATCGGTGTTTTAATTAATGTGCATAGCGCTCAGACCTTTTTCAAAATGAAGATCACAATAACAATCTTTTAAGCTATTCACAGAGGATGCTGCTATGGTCGCACTGAGTTCCAAACTCGGTAAACTCTAATGGCAACGAAATTAGGTCTACAATTCAATCATGCGTGCAGGATGGTTAACTTGTAATTGTGGCTCCTCATCCAGGTTACAGGACTTAATTCGATAAAGGGTAGCTCAATCGATAAGAGCCCATGGATGATCTTACATGCTAGAGAAAGATCAGCCTTCAGCATTCGAAGTTCCAGAGAGTCGAGTCCAAGTTCCTTGAGACGTTTGCAGTATGCCAAGTCTCTCATGCCTCATAATGATTTTGTAAAATGCCGTCGGACACTTTCTAAGTGGTCAATGTCCTTTAAAAGAGTTGGAGACCATACCGGGCTTACATATCAAGGACTGTGATAGCGGTCCTTATGTAAGCCCCAGCATCAACTTACATGTTAAACATTCAACTTTAGAATCGTGTAGTTTCCCCCAGAATTGTCATAAACCAACGAAATTCGGTATTTGGGGTCGTGTCCTAACTATTTTACTGTATAACAAATTTTAATGACAATAATCGAACCGTTTGGTGTCCACAGTATGGCCCGTTTCTTGTTGTCATTGTTACTGTGAATCACTGCCCTCACCTGGAGATCGAACCAAGGAACTGCACTGTGAATGAGGTTGGCGCTAATGACCAAGCTGTCGACGCGCCATTAAGCCTCATCTCCCCCCCCCCCCAATGAACTGATTTTCGATTTTTATAGCTTAAAACTTAGGTATTAACAAGGACCAGAGACTACAATATTGTTGTTGTTGCTGCTGGTGCGGTTATTGTTATTCTTGTTGGGGAAATGTAAAACTTTGGAGCCGTATAGTTAGATAATAATAATAATGATAATTAGATAATAATAAATTTAGCAAGGAAGACGGTAGGGAAGTCCTCTTACACCGCTCCTAATAAGAAAGAGTAGTCATGCTTCGCGCTTCAGCCCGTAAGCACTATGGTAGTTTACAGCGGGCGCTTCAGGAAGCGTGCAAAATCAAAACCATCCAGGAGATGTTTAAAAGAAGGTTAAAGTTTCCCCAGAATTGATATAGACCAAAGAAATTTGATATTTGGAGTCGTGTCATAACTATCACGGCACTAAAAATTTCAAAGAAAATAAACCGATTCGTTTGGCCTCCACAGCATAGCCATTTCTTGTTGTTTTTGTTGTTGTTGTTTTGTTAGTGGAGTTGTTGTTGATAGGACTCTCAGTAGTACAGCTGTTAAAAAACAAAATCATGCACATCGAGGTGCTATGGAAACTAGCTATGGAAACTCCTTGAGGTACCCCTCTAAGGCCCCCATGAGCCTCTGTGAGCCGTACAAATTCTTGCTGATTGTGGCAATACACATCGATTTAGCTATGGAACCATCTGAAAATATTCCCCAAGGTGCCACCAGAGGCCCCCCCCCCACTTTGCTCTCCTGCCTGAGGCTTGACCAATAAATTATTGCTAATCGAGGTAAAACTTGATTTGTAGCACTCCAGCACTTTTTGCATTACCCATCGAACCAGCTATGCAATGCCAATGAAATATCCTCAAGCCACCCCCACCCCCACATCGCCTCCCTGTTTCCCTTCCTGAGGCTTAGCCAACAAATTGTTGTGGATAGACCTAAAAGCATAAAATTTGGTACACAAATCATTCATAGCGCAGTAGAAATCGAACCAGCTATGGAACTCCCATGAAAGATTACTTATTGGCTCCCAGTGCCTTATGTGCGCCCCCACCTCCCCCCAGACTTTATCAAAAAATCATTGCATATCCAGCTAATAGCATGAAATTTGGTACACAAGTCAATTCTTAGCAGTACAAATCAAACTAGTGCTTGAATTCCCGATGAAATATCCCCCAATTCCACCCAGCGGTCCTGTACTCTCTCCCTGAAGCATTACCAACAAATTCTTGATCAACGTTTTAAAGGCTTGCGTTATAGTAGTAGAAATCGAACTACATATGATGGAACCCCAATGGCGCCATTAAGCCTCATCCCCCCCCCCCCCCCCAAGGGTCCCCAGTGCCTCCCTGTGCCCTTTCCATGAGGTTGATGACCCAAAAATTCGAATTCGATTTGTACTGCTACGAATGACGGTTTTACTAAATTTCGTGCTTTTAGCTCGATCAAAGAGAATTTGTTGGTAATGCTTCAGGGAGAGAGTACAGGACCGCTGGGTGGAATTGGGGGATATTTCATCGGGAATTCACGGCTGGTTCGATTTGTACTGCTACGAATGACTTGTGTACCAATTCATGTTTTAGAATGAACAACAAGAATTTCTTGGTTTATAATCTCATAGAGGTGAGTTCATGGCGGTGCAGGTAGGGGTCTTAGGGGTTATCTCGATGGGGATAGCTGGCTTGATTTGTGAGCTAAGAATGACTTGTGTATCAAATTTCATGGCTTTTAGCTCGATTTTGCATGATTAGACCAAATTCTGGCCGTAACAGCCGTACCACATCTGAAGATCGACCCAACGAACCGATGGTCAAGTTTTATAGTTTAAAACGTAGGTATGAACATTGATCAAGGCTTAGAGCGCTATTTTAATGTGACTACAGTTGTGGTTGTTCTTATTGTTAGGGAAATTTTGCTCTCAGCTAGAGATCGAACCAAAGAACCGATTTTAAAATGCTTAGATTTGGTGTGTAGATATCACTCCTTTGAATGGGCACCACTCTCAACCTGGTGGCCTCTTTACCAATTTTTGGCTTTGTTTATTTTGCTTTGTTTTGTTTAAACAGTTTGTTTATTTTTCGTGAATTGGATGCGAATACATTTCTTTTGCAACGTTGTTTAGATTTATCGTGATACACTAGTGTGTGGCTAGGCACGCACGTAGGTATACACGTTGTCATTGTTCGAACTTTGGCCGTCCAATGAGAGACGATGCCGACAATAATAACAATAGTTATAACAATATTTTCGTACTTACGCGTCCTCCCACGCCATACCCGTTACACCCCCAGGCTTCAAACCATAAAAGCTACGCAGTTCGTCCAATTTCATAGCTGGAAGACTTCTCGTTATCTTGGTATCGATGGAAATTAACATGGAGATGAGCGGCCTAGAATTAGCTAGCTAGCTAGTTACACATTTTCAACGTTATTGACGGTCAGATTTTGCATTGAAAGCAGCTTAGCTGGCATTCCTATGCGAGTTGATTTTCGTCAGGTGCGTCATTGCCCTCGATTTTAACACAATTTAAGCTTTTGTACCGCATTATTATTTTTCCTCAAGTAGCTGACATGTGCTCAACTATGCTTCAAGATATTAGACACTGTCGTTATGGTGTTGCACTACAATGGTTTACAACCTCGACAATTGATTTGATGTGATGTTTGTTGCCTAACTTGGCACTCGCCGGCAGGCCATTCTTGAGCAATTTGGATTTGGTAACAATATTGGGAGTGCTCTGAGCGTTCAGTTAGACTCAGTGGTGAGTAGGAGACGTTGGAGGGCGGTTGTGGCTTTTTGTCGGGCAAGGAGAAGGGATGTATAGGTGTATAGATGTATACATGTATAGATTTAAATTATTGTAAGCGCATGGCTGTGGGCCAATGCTTAATAAAATACAATACAATACAATACGACACAAACGTTTCACGAATTTATTTCTTCAATCAAGTGGTTGAATTTTTTTGCCAATAGTCCTAGTAAAAGACGATAATAGATACGGTATTTTCCCCTTAACTACCAGTACTACATGGTGAGCTTTAATGAAGTAATTTAAGTCCAGTTTCGAAAGTGAAGTACACAGCAAAGCACCCACAGCACACTACTTTGGTCCACTTCATTCGACAGTGAACATTGGACTGTTAACCAAGAAGATGTGCGATCGAAACTAAAAACTAACATGTGTTCATAGTGTGACATTATAAAAGAGGTTGTTTGGGTATGTAGCCGGGAATCAAGGAAGGGGTTAAAGCCATGAGTGTTAATAGTTCGTTGGTGTGTCACAAGTTAACCGATGGGCGACTTTATTTTTTTCCGCAGACCAAATAATGCTGTTATCACTGATTGTACAATACCAAAAAAAGACAGCACAGATATGCCAAGGGCTAGCCCTAAATTTCCTCCTATATCGCACAGCAATGAAGAAAGGCTGTCTGTACGTATTTCCACAATGTTTTCATAAATATTACTAAAGAAAAACGCAGAGAATGAGTTAAAATTTCCTAATGCATTGTGTTCAGTAAACAACGAGGAAGTCACAAATGTCCGTTCACAACTTTGAATGCAGCCACATTCTTTATGCAGCAGAGGGTTGAATGTCAGCTCAAGATTTCGGTATGTTTTGTCGGCTTCCTTCCCAGAAGTAGAACTGTTGCATGGTGAAATATTGTTCAAAACTGTTGGCATATAAGGTAACCTGGAAATACGAAAATTGACAAAACTGATACTTTCGTAGGCTTTTTATCATTACCTATTAATAAACGAGGTACTAACCGACAGGAAAGAATGCGCCTCAGTTTTATATGAAAGCAACGGATGTAGCAATTCGTGGCTAAGGCTTTGGCAACACATGGCTTTCTTGCAGTATTAAGCAAGGTTATCTGCAAAATTAAATTTGGGTAGTGTACAAAAGAAGAGAACTTTGTTTCAACGTGAAAACACGTATTTTTATTATAACGTATTTTTATAACACCGTATTTATAATAACGTTTTTTTATTATAAATATTTTTAAAATTGTAAATAGCTTTAATTTTACTTTTCATCTCTGTTTTTTAACTTTCACTGCAACTGTTCCATGCATTTCATTGTTTTACTTTACGACTTCCAGGCTGGATGTTAGAGACCTTCCAGGCTCCTTTCCTGACCTGCGTGCAATTGCACCAAACTTTCTATTATATTCTATTATACAAGACTTACTGACTTCATGGCAGAAAAGCAGTGAAGGATCAAAATTATTATCACATTTAAAAAAATTTTCTATCAATAACCTAGCAGCTTATTTTTAGAGCTATTAAACGTAGCAGAAAGATGTCAACGATAAAGAATAAAGCGCAGAAAACTGAAGAAAATGAAAGAATGACACATTACGTGCCTAGCCAAAATAAAGCAGAACTGTAGAATACAATCTTTTCAAATGAAGCAGACACAGACATCGCTGTCGCTTTCCCTCCGAGAACAAATAGACACGGTCCAACCTTTTATCTCTCCATCAATCAATAATGTGTGAATTATCACCGAGCTGAACAAACTTGTTCAAATCCTTGTGTTCTAATCGTTATGGCTACGTATTTACACGTATTTCGATGTTGATTAATTATTAGCGTCACGTGTTAAATGCGGGAGTCTCCACCACGTTGGCTGATTCCTAGCCACCAACGGAATGCTCACAATCAAGGCACCAACAGAACATTCAGATCTAGGAGTGAAATTTTCATCATTCTCTCCCACCATGTATGATAGCGTAGAACGTTCATTCAGGTGATTTCACAGGTAATACCGCCTTTTTATGTCAGAACGCATCGCCTGTAGAACAATGAAAATTCTGCTCCTCGATCTGAATTTTCTGTTGATTCTAAATTCTGAAGGTCTCAGCCAACATGACGGACAATCGTATCTTCAACAAATACCACCGATATTTAAATACATGCAAACACTTCTACTGCAAACACAAGGAATAAGAAATATTCGTTCAACTAAGCGATAAGCCGCACAATGCCAAATGCTATAGATAGATTTGTGGTTGCACCGTATCCATTTGCTGCTCGTAGGATGGAGCAGTATGTTTGGGCATGCTTCACATGAAAAGATTCTATTCTGCTGTTCAACCTTATATAACGAGGAAAACAGGAATGTGAACAGAACAGAAAAAAACAGGTACCTGCCTAAGTTAAACCAGAACAACAGAGCAAAATCTTTTCATATGAAGTGCACAGCCAAACTTACTTTTCCCTCTCCATGAGTAACAAATGGAAGTGGTCCAATCTGCACAGTATTAGTGATAAGTAGTTTATCACCTAGCGGGGCGAAGTTGTATGAGTACTTGTGGTGCTAATAGTCGCTTTGGAAGTATACATTTTCACCTATTTCGCTCGATTTCGACTAATATTAGCGTGATATGTTGAATGTTGGACTATCCGCCATGTTGGCTGAGGCCTACGGAATGTGGAACCAACAGAATATTCAGCCTGAGAAGCAGAACCTCTGTAAGGGACTATATAGCGAGATGGTGTTAATTTGGACAGACGTATTTCTGTTTCACACTGCGCGTTCTGTTTAGTTTCCGGTTTTTCACGTTATCATAGACAATTAGACATAGGGTATAAGCAGTGCATTCTGGGATCAAAAGAAGACATGTTTTTTTTCATGTTTTCGTAAAATTAACTGAACAGAATGTTCTGCTTTTTTTAGGCATAGAGCAAGAAAACAAGATGCAATAATCAGAGAGAGAAAGAGTAAATTTGAACCAGGCCCATTTACGAACTAGCCACACACTCATCATACTAAAACATTGCTCTCTGGCTTATTACTTCAGCTCAGCCAGGAACTAGAAGGACTTCCAAGTAATACCTGTGTTATCAAACAAGAAGTCTTCATGCATAATATGTGCTACATTGAACACTTAATCTTATGATATTATTATGCCTCATGTGTGTATGTTTGTGGCCAGCAGGTCACTACTGCAAAAGGTTGAACGATTTCTTTTTTCGGTTGTGGCATATGTACCAGGAAGCTATGTCCCAGAAAACTATGTAACAGGTTCGCTGTTGTAGGGCTTCCAGTTCTGAGTTCGAGTCCGTATCGGGGCAGATGTCTTTTTCTTCTTTATTAAAATTAGTGAGTTATAAGGCCGATATCATAGCGGCATTTACGCTTTTACCAGCTTGTGATTTATTAGTTATTGTTTCCTTATTTATCTTCAGGTTGGAGCTGTGATATGGCATGCAAACAGACGGCTAAACTACCCCAGTGAAACTCACTGGTCATAAAGCCGCTAGTTAATAAAGTGGTTCTCGGGAGCGCCCGCATGGTTTATTCTTAGGTTTTTTTAAGTTTGTGTAAAAAATTGAAAAAAAATACGATTGTGAGTCTACATTTTAACCAAACTGTTCCTGGAGCCGTTGGCCATGTCAGCTTGGCGCCATTCACACGATCGCCATATGCATCCGATGCTCCAGGCTGCTCCAGGTATGCCCCAGACTTGTGACAAAGTTTGCTTTATACAAGCTTCATATTAAGTAAACGAATCTATTATGTTGCTGGAGATTTTTCAGGATATCATTAATGGATGTAACGATTGTGCTGATGGGTTTCATATGCTGCATGATACGCTAGCTTCACTATCACTAACGGTGGAAAGACTAAGAACCACGAATGCTTGTCAATTCTCTTAAAGTTAAACACGACGGTTTCCCTGCTGCAGAACTTGGAAGTGGTTTTGTTTTAGAATAACTTCTACTTGTACACAGTGAACAAGAATCGTTTGAATGTGTTGAATGTGGAAAGGTGTTTACGCCCAAGTCTAATTTTATGTAGCACGCACTTGCACTTGTGAAGAAACCAGTTGAATGAGAAAGTGTAGAAAGGCTTTCGTGAGCAAGCTTTATTTAACGTGACACGCAGTTATATGCCGTGGAAAGAAATAATTTAAATGTGTCGAATGCGGAAAGGCATTTGACAAAAGGAGTGGTTTATCTTGCACTGTGCACGCAGAGCAATGCTGTGTGTATGATGTTCCGCAACATTGTTTCTACTGAAGAGCTTTGGGTCATTATGAGAAACTGTACCCTTCACCTTTATGGGATTAAATTCTGCAATGACAACATCAAGGCCACTGGAACGAGATCACAAGGCCCTACCACCTTGCGATAAAGAGGTCTTTGGGATGGTCTCGCTTAGCTAGCAACCATGAGGCCTGCTTCCAGATTAACCACCTCACCTTCCCTCTGCATGCTACATGCAGTAAGGTTCAGCAGAGGCAGCAACTGAGAAAGGGCGAGAAACACTCGCCCTGGCAAGGATATCAACTACGCCTTGTTGGAATACGGTGGGTGGAGTTGTTCAAGAGAAGGATTCGATTTTCGGGAAGAACTTCAAGGAAGACTTCAGGCTAATTATGTCCTCTGCTGAATGCACTTGCTCACACACGCTGTTGAACTTACTGCTTTTGCACTTTTCTCCTTACTCTTTTTCACTGTAGAACACTTCCTGGAGTGAAACTGTTTGAATACGAATTTTGCGATGTTTCGTTTTTCTGAAGAAGTTGGTTGGTGCGACTTTGTCCTAGTCTTTTTGGAGTGTTGCTGAATTTTTTCGTGGCTGGTGTTGGTTCTTTATCTCGATGAACCTCTTCACAATTCATCGTCAAACTCGTTCTGGTGCGAAACCATTTTTTTACGCAAAGTGTGTGTTGCTGTGTTTTTGCATTAAGTTTACGCTTGCTTATTCGCCGTATGCACTGTGGTGGGATACCTCATTCTGATACACAGCCGAATTCATTCCGGTGAGAATGCGTCTAAATGCGGGTAGTGTTGTGCTGCTCTTTCATGAAGTGAACCTTTCAAGTCTCAGCCGATTTCATTCTGTAGGGAAGCTGTTTAAACATGTGTTGGGTTGCGCTGCATTTTCACATAGTGGACATTTTTAGACTCAGAGCTGAATTCATTCTAGAGCGAAACCATCTACTTAGCAATATGTTTACCTTCGTGTCTGAAGTACTTTAAAGAAATTCTACCGATTTCTTTCTGTAGGAAAGCCATTTAAATGCGAGTTGGGTAGTGCAGCATTTTCACTAAAAGTACATTTAAAGATTCACTGCCAAATTCATTCAGGAGGGAAGCCATTGAAATGCAACTTGGCAATATTGTTCACCTTCGTGTCAGAAGTAGTTTTCTTTATTAATTTGTTATTATTATTTTCTTGCACCTCTAATGGTAGTCGACGTGTTAAAATTGTTATATCTGATGTACCTTGCTGTACGCTCAATAAATACTTACTTTATCGCTGTTATCATACGCAGTAGTTAGAACACGCTTTGGTCACACGCAGTAATTAAGAACGCATACACATGTACACAGCTGAAAGAAATCGTTTAAATGTGTTGAATGTGGAAAGGCATTTGACAAGAAAAGTGGTTTGTTGCTGCTTGCAGTTATACACAATGGTTAGAAGCCATTTAAATGTGTCGAATGTGTACAGAATTTTGCTCACAAGCGTTATTTAAGGATGCACGCACGTGTACAGCTTGACATGTACACTTGTCAAGCAGAAACTGTTTGACTTTGAATGTGTTGAGTGCAGAAACACATTGGGAAAAACCGTTTGTATGTGGCAAGTGTGAAAAAGTTTTTTTGAAGAAGAGTGTATGAATGAAAATTGTAAGTGCAATTGGTATTAATTTCAACACTTTGAAGCTTAATTTAGATTTTCTCATTTCTGTCTACAGCCCTCTGGGGACACACCGGTATTTGGAAAAAAATCTAACTATCGTAGTCTATACAGTAATCACACAATAAAAGTGATGGGGCCAATTCGTTTTGGGGTTGGTAAAAAAAAATGCTATCGCTCGCATATGAAAAATTGCAAATAAAATATAAAAATAAAATATTGCTCGATCGCATCAATTTTTTTACACTTCTCCCGATAACCACTTAATTAATTTTTAGTGGTCTAACGGTTTTCATGAGATTTTGACTAAAGTTGGTAAAAGGAAAACTAAAAGGAGCACATACGAAGGATTTCGGCTGAAATCTTTCGTCCCCCCCCCTCCCATTTTAGTTTTCTTGTTACCCGCTTTATTCAGAATCCCCTTTGTATCCCCTCCTTTCAGTTTTCTTGTTACCCGCTTTATTCAGATTCCCCTTCGTATCCCCTCCTTTCAGTTTTCTTGTTACCCACTTTAGTCAGAATTCCATGAAAACCATTATGGCCGGTTCGTTTCTATGGGGCTGTTTGACCATCTGTTTGCATCCCATATCACAGCTCCAACCTGATTATAAAACAAGGTAACAATAACTAATCACAAGGTGAATGAGTATATCAGTACGCATACATGTGGCATTTTATTAGCCCAATGAAATAAACTATAAAAAAATAAAGTGCCATTTTGCTATCCTAATATTTCAACGAAGCTACGTTTGCAGAGGTCGTCATTTTTTTAGCCTATTTTTAATAGGGCTTTTGTGCTATAGAACATACCTGTTTCGGTTCAAAAGTAATTAAAATCCTCTTGCCATTTGGAAAGAGTAAACCCGTATTCAAATGAAAGATTTCTTCAGGCGGAGTAATGAAAATCTAGGAGAAAAAATTACCATGTTAAAACTATTGCATCTTTTATATTCGCCGTAAATAAAACAGTTACAGGATTGAAGAAAATGCCGTAGGACATACAGTTTTGGAATGTGAAAATGAGACGAATTTTCAAAACAGTAAAAGGTCGCAGAAATAACCCATACAAATAAACCAATTTTAGTGTATTTATTTAGTAATTTGTAGTGTATATTTTCCTTGGTTGAGTCATAGCATTATCCATAATGAGTTTTTGAAATTTCCTAGCCTACGATAGCTAAGTTAGAGTTCTACACCACATTCATGAGAATCGGAACACAACTAGCTCTTGACAGAATTTGTACTCTGGATAGAAAGTTTTAACCAAACTTCACTGTGATTTGCACATAAAGTGCAGTATGTAATAGAATTTGTCTGTTGCCAAATGCTTAGGAAAATGTCGTAGTGCATTTTATTTCCTGCACAAACGCGACAAGATTATTGGCGGTTCTCATACCCCATCGTTTTCCGTATTTTCAACCTTTCTTTTACTTCCCTTCCCTGTCTCTTTCTTGAGAAAATAACATTATCACAAGATGTATTGTTAAGAATTTTGGCGGTTTCCTCTCCTTGATGCCATTTCGTAGGTCTAACTTTGCAGTGGGATCCCTAAGGATCGTTTCTTGGACCCTTATTGTTCAATATCGTCATGCGATGCCCACCAATAGTCATCTCTTCTAGTAATTTTAGCTATGCAGACGATTTACAAATCTGCTCCTTTTCTCTCAGCTTAAACCTAACTGTTTGAGTGGGCATTTGTAAACGACTTGAAACTTAACCCCTACAAAATCTGACGTGGTGCATATTGGTCACGACATCCTTTGTTACCAAAATATCGACATACTCGTTGATAACGCCCTCGAATTCCATCAACATGCTGATTTCACCACAACTAAAGCTATGAGGCATTTTCACCACTTCATTATTTTCACCACCTCTTTCCTGTTCTGTTTAAATCCTTCTTCGGCCAGAACTTGAGCACTGCTCGTAGATTGTTAGGCCTTGTTATGAATCTTCTTCTACTGTATGGGGAATTGTCAACGACGTCTGACTAAATTGTGAAAACCTCTCTGACATCTCCCTTGGCTCCCTTGGCTCCCTAAGGCTGCAAAAGGGCAGAATCACGGAGATATCATCCTCACTTACGAAGTATTAAACGGTCTCATTGACATCACACCTTCAGATTCGTGTCGGCTTTGCTGATACCTACACAAGGGTCATAATCCTCCACTTCTTTGCAATCACTCAAGATTGAACATTACACATCGCCTTTTCTCTGAAAGAATTGTTTTTCTCTGGAGTGTTCCTACTACTTCCATGGCTGTCACCAATCCAAACGCTTTCAAGACACACTTGGATAGTGTCTGAAAATTCTATTTTTATATTTTTTGGAGGGGGGGGGTGAGTGTAACGCCTTCATATAGTTGCATAAAAAACTCATCCTGACAGGGATAGATGAACCACACGAGCATCAATATTCCAAAACGGTGTTTAATTTTCGGGAAAATTTGTATCCCTTGGTCACAATAATTTCCACAAATTATGTACAGTTAAAAGATAAGCGAGGCAGCAACTGTTTCAGTCCACCATCTTGGAGAAAAGATCTTGGAGAAAAAACACTAATTGAGTTTTCTTCAAGATGGCTTACTAGAAACAGTTGCTGCCGCTCTTATCATGTTTTAATTGTACATAATATGTGAAAATTATCGTGACCAAGGGATACACATTTTCCCCAAAATTAAATACCGTTTTGGAATATTGGTGCTCTTGTGGTTCATCTATCCCTGTCAGGAGGGGTTTTTATGCAAATATCTCACGCACCAAAAATTAATTGATTTTTAATCCTTAATATAGGTATCGCTCAGCATCATCAATTTTCTTCTATTATATCTAGTAGGTAGAATTTGTTGTAAAAAGTTTTGATATTCTAAATACTTCAAACATGGTTCCTATTAATGTGTAAATCAATTTAGTATATAGTTCCTGTGAGTTTGATTTCACCGCATGTGGCCACATGTGTGGGGACGAAACATTGCTCTGTGTTTTTGTAAATAAACGTTTTCATTAAAACATTTTTTTGTGAACCAACATCTTTATTTATTTTTCTAAAATAAAAAAAAATAGGTTCACACTAATTGTTGCAGTGTTCTTATAGCTGCACTAAGGCACCTTCTACCGCTTTTAAAGAAAATAATAGCGGGAATTACCACTTTAGACTCCTTCTATTTGACGATCGTAATATGTTCAGAATCCTACGCTGTTCTTTATCAGACATTTGCACTCCTGGTTACTTGTACTCCTGCATTAATGTATTCAGATTAAGTTCTATATTAATTCTTATGTCCTGGAATGTGTGCATGTGTATGTGTTTGTGAGACTGAGCTAGTTATAGTGTCCGCGGCCTTTCTTGAGTTCGCCCCAGAACGAATACAGATAATCGATTATATGTTTTCGATAGCAGAGCACCTTGTTGATATCCTAGATGGTTACAAAAACAATGGTGGTCGTCGATTAAAGCCGCTCCTTCCAGGAAGATGTAGCCGCTAATAAAATATCTGCAGGACTCAAGATACGCTGCACGCACAATAAGCATTTTGTCAGACTGAAGAAGGGTCGAAAGTTGGGCACCTCAGCAAAATTATGCAAATTTCGCAAATCTTCGTTTGCATAATCAAATCTTTAATGAATAATCATTCATCATATAAGTAAATCGAGGGAAACCAAGAAAAGCTATCTCATACTATTGTAACAAAACGATTTTACACTGAACAATCTTACCTTTTCGTAATGCATGTCGCAGTCTAAGAGTTCCTTATGATGACTGTGAAATGCTTGGCTGCGGACAAAGTACTGAAGCCTCGTTAAAGTGCCCCCATAAGGTTGTTGCCCTGTTAGAAATAATAATAAAATTATCACCTATAAATACTATGGGTAGCAGCAAATGCCACAAATTTCAAACCAGCTGAAAGAAAGTCAAATGTACCACGTGGTTCAGTCAATTTTGTCGATATGCTGTTTTAAGTGCTACTTTAAAAATTGTGGATACTCCCTGGCGTCGGATTCTGGATGTTTCCTGATAACTTAGATCGAGGATTAGTTCACGTACCGTTAAAACAAACCGCCTAATCAATGCCCAAAACCAGTAGTACATGAAAAACAAGGAGAGAATAACACTGATTCACTGTAGCATATGCTAGCCTACTCTAGCTTAATTGTAGCATACCCTAGCGTATTCTAGCCTAATGTAGCCTACTTTGGGATACTCTTGCTCGCCCTTCAAAATGCAGCCTATATATTCAAATAAAATAATTACGGAATTAAAACTATTTACGTTGCTTTTTGGGCTTAAATATGAGGCAGGCTGAGCGTGGAATTGAATCCACGTTCTTTAAAATCAAATGTCGAAGTCCTACACTAAGCTATACTGAACGGGAACATTTATTAGCAGCATTTAACACGCACATAATACATATAAACATACACTTTATATTCGTCACTGGAGGGACGTTTGTTTGCGCACCACAAACCTAAGTGTGGTGCTCAGCATGGCTTAGCGATAGGACTAGGGCCTTTGATTTCAAAGATCATGGGTTCAATTCCCTGTTCAGGCATTCTGGCATTTACGTCCAAAAGAACGCGTGAATAAGTTTGCATCCGTGTTAATTTAACACTTCTCGAATCCATTTAGCTTTCCGTCCATTTACCATCGTTTTATTAAAAAAAAAACTTGGATCAGAACCTAGAAACGACCCAGTGTCAGAGGCGCCTCCTTGAATCTACACAATATGAACGTCAAGTCTTTAAAAAAAAATTCCTTAAAGGACGATTTTTTTGTATTTACAAAAATCTCATAATTGGGCTCTATTCCCATCAAACACTGGGCCACAACAATAAATATACAAATTTCATGGTTCTAAATGGCTTCTAAATAACCCCTTCCTAAAAAGCCACATTCTTTAAACCTGGCATTACCACATGTTGTACACCATGACAAAATTAGGCCACTGGAGTTTTTCTTGTTTCGTTAAAAAACAAAGCCACCATTCAACAGCGGATAAAAAAAATATTTTTAATCTTTAATCGCAGGTCTACATCTGTTATTTACTACTACTCCTGAGAACCATTTAATTAACTTTTAACGGCCTGAAGTGTAGAATTTAACAAATGAAAAAAATTCTTCAGACAGTCATTGATGACTGTGCATACGTTCTCTCAAAAAACTATTAGGAGGGAAACCCCGACAGAATTTTAAAAATTGATGGGAATAAATTTAGGTCTAAGAGGGAAATTAAAGCCTCTTCTTCACAGGTTTATATGCTTTCCGTTACAGGGATTATCTGTAAGATGTACTGCTGTAGCGCCAACATACCCTAGGATAACTAAAAACAGATGCAAACCTATTTACGTTGCCTTTTGGACGTATATGTCAAACTGCCTGAGCGGGGAATCGAACCCAGGACCTTTGAAACCAAACGCCAAAGGACCTACCGCTGAGCCAGACTGACACGGCCTTTTTTTTTTTAAAGGAAACGTCTATAGGCAGCATTTAGCACGTGCATATATACATATAAACAAACACTTATGGATGATGCTTTTCTTACTCAACCTTGTTATTTCACAGTTTAGCACATACTGGGCATTTCACATATTTCATATAGTTACCTTTGGATGTACAATATCTTGTTGGAGTCGATAACAAAACACGTACACAAGTAAATCAGAATTGAAATTTAAAGTAATTCATACAACCTGCATAAAATTACGGCTCAAATTTACTGGCTTGGTTTCTGGGCCATGCAATGCAAAGTTTGTCAACAAAACAGTGAAACACAGTATTACACTTGTCTTCAGTGTATACATTTTTTTTGGACTGATTCATAGGTGATTCTTAAAAATTGGCATAACATCGAATTTGCTTTGGTTAATTGAAATGACTCACATTCACAATTATCAGGCCAAGCCTCGGAGGCGTGACTGAAGATGGCAGATTTCAGCCACTGAAAATTCGCCAATAAATATTATTTTACATGGAACATTTGGTGTTGTGTTGACTGTGAATGTGAGTAAAATCATTGGTGATTATTGAGTCAACCGAAAACTTAATTATCGATGCGAATATATATATTTACCTTATGCAGAGTTTCTCTAGAATAAAGGGGCCAATGTTTATACGATTAAAGTAAGGGCTGAATTTGTCCATTAGGCGTCTCCAACCATTAATCGAAAAACATGAGACATGTCCATTAGGTGTCATTTTTGTGTCATGTCGTTCAGTTGTCGGTTAGTTTATGCACAATTCCTTGAATAATAATTGCAACTAACATATGACTAATGGTGTGTAATTAATTGTTATATATGAGAGTCGAAATTATCGAAACCTCTTGCCCAGTTTTATTATATTTCGTTACCTTCTATCCTGAAATAGGTCATAATTGCAAGTCTAACATTTGAAATGAATCAAACGACTGATTCAGAAGTTATTGCAGAGACAGAGAGATAGACAGACAGATAGGCAGACAGACACAAGAGCGGAATGAGAAAGTCCTTTTCCCTGCTTCGCCCCACACGTCACTAAAACAAAAGTGGCTTACCTGCGTGAATCTCTGCGCAATTACCATCTGGTAGACTGACTTCTCGCATACTAACATTTTCTGCAAACGATTTGTTTCCAACCAGCTAAAAATAAGGAAATGTTTTCCATTTTAGTTTAACACTTAAACTCAGTAACACTTCATTAAAAAATACTCATTTGTTTTCGGCACAAAAATGGTACCAAATCAAAGTGTAATTCAAGCCTAATCACAAAATATTTTTTAGAAAGAGATGAAAGGCTTCATAACGCCTATTCCTCATGTCAAAAACTTAAAAAATCAATATTAGAAAATGAGGTGTGAAATGCATACCACAGAGAAAAGAATGTTGTACTGTTCAAAACTAGCATTTTTGCACAGACACAACCTATAGTAAGATTATTTCTGCAGACAGCCACAACTAGAATGGGCATTTAAACTCCTAGTATAGTAGTTAATACCTTGGTTTATCATATTAACAAGTAGTTGTAGCAGGAGCGACATGAAAGGGAGTGCCCACGTGAATATTACCGCTGGTTCCATCTCTCATTCACGGTTGCGACCTCATGCGGTCTAATTGTGAACGAATGATCGTAGCTATTTTTTCGGATAAAACACGTTAAAAATACTTTAAATAGGTTTTAACCTAATAGAAAGATGCAGAAAAATACCACTCCAGTAACGATTAATCCAGGCATGCAGCACCGCCGCTTGCAACAGCGTTCCACGAGCGAGAAGCGATGAAGCAGATTGCTACTGAAAGCCAAGGCCAACTGAGGCATAAATCACGTGTTCCGCCTCCCGACTCAGTGCACGTTCACGCACATCCGGAAAACTGACGCCTTTTAGTGTTTCTCTGGTAAAATAAGGTTCTAGCGATGTTGAATCAACCTACCTGTATCTGAGAAACGAAACCGACTTCTTCACTCTCAGATGACCTTGTGACGAGAATCATAATATGAAGCAATAGTTACAACATGCACGCTCCCACGTGTTACGGACGTGTATATGTATATTTATTAGCTCCTGGTTTGCAACCCTCAGATCGCTGCACAACCCAATATTCATGAGAAGAATCCAGAATTCAACAAAATATCATGTTTTTTTGTGCTAAGCGCTTAATATTGATCTTAGTAAACAAAACAAAAACATGAGATTTGGCTGATTCCAGGCTTCTGCTGATAAATGAACTTCACCACCGACTAGCAGCAAAATTCGGTTATCATTTATGACGATTTCGTTATCTTGAATGGTTGCTAGTTAGTGGTAGCAATGAGTGTGTGAGTAGAATAATTTTAGTTCGGGTTAAGCCAAACAAATTTTGCAGAAGTTTTAAGTATCGAGTCAAGTCGACCCTTTGAAGCAGTTTGTTTGCAATTCTTTTTATTTTTTGAGGATACTATCAACTTAATTCGCTGTTTAAATGGCTATGTGGAACCACACGTACAAGTAGTTTTTCTCACGGAACAACCAAGAATTTTGCACTCAGGCAGGATCATGTTTTGATGTTACTCCACATTTTGTCGCCCACTCCCCCCTCCCGATTTGACCCAGGGAAATATCCCCGACAAAGTAAAGTGCAATCACTACTATTTAAACTAATCACGGTGAATATTTTGTTTTAATATTCCTATTAAATATTATACAATTTTTACCTCATTTTGAATTTTGGTTATCCCTCCCGAGCCAGTTCTATGTGTTCCTGGTTCGACGAAGTGGCTCCTGTTTTCGTTTATTAAGGGCATAACTTAAAAGCGGTTTGAGCTACCAACTCATCTACCGGTCAATTTACACCACTGGAAAATCGAGGTGATGAATTTGCTAAAGAACTTCAAATTGGAGAAAAATTGAAAGAGATATCGCTTTTTCGCTGAATGCAAAGTTTCAAATATGTATGTGTGTCACGAGCTGAGTTCTAGTACAAACTGCATAACTGACTCAGCTTCAATTTTTCGAGTATCACACACCTGTACTGAATGTTTTACATCTGTCAGTAAAAACCAGAATCTTACAAGTTGGTACAAGTTTCTATGTAATGGCATCAGTAAAGCCAGTACAATACTTTACAATCATCTACGTAACTCCTGTGTTATAAATCCTTTACGCCAATGACAAAACAATTAAGGCCATATACTGAACCTGGAACTGTTCTGCTAGACAATGTTAGGGGAGAAAATTATATGGTAATATTGTGGACTGTGGAGGCCTTGTTCACATACTTCCGTATCTTAATAAGACATTTTCGACAGACTCTCCCCCCCCTCCTTCTGGTGCATTTCATTCGGCCATTTGCAATCCTTTGAATCCGCTAGAAAAACTTGTCAGCTTATCATAGGATCCTTGAAAGATGTTCGCGTTCTCTAGGTCAAAAGTCCACGTCTGAACGTCCGAAGGGAGGGTGACTGGACTAATTTAAATGGTAGCGCATTCCACGGGTTGACAAATTCTCATCGCGAAGAAAGAAGATCGAACGTCCAGCCGGGTTTTAGGCTTTACCAGTTTAAAACAGTAGCCACGTGTTTCTTTCACATTCGAGAGTTAAAAGAAGGGGACATCAATTGGGAGAAAACCCCTTATGATCTTGAAAGCCAAAAATAGATCAGCTTTCAGTCGTCGTAGTTCTAGGAATTCCAGTCTCAAACGCTGCAGGTGTGTGGGATATGGAAGGCCTTGAAGACCCACCAAGGAGCGGGTAAAACGGCGCTGAACGGATTCGATGTGGTCAATGTCTCCCAGCAAGTGTGGGGACCACACCGAACTAGCGTACTCCAAGAGCGGTCTGACATAAACTCGAAAGGCGTGGACTAAGGTCTTTGTCTCTCCCGAGGCAAATACACGCCTTATGATGTGGAGTCGACCAAGGGCCGAGTTCACGATATAATCGCAATGTGGAGATTGTTTGAGGGTAGAGTAAAGCACAATTTCGAAACTCTTTGTTTTAGATACAGCTGGTAGGTTAAGATGATCAATAAAATAGGTATGGTTTGGGTTTGAATTTCTAATATGAAGGGTTTGACATTTTGTTTGTGCAATTGGAAGTTGCCATACACTCGACGACTCAAATATTCCATTTTCTCACCCTGCAATAGAGATATGCTATCGTTGTCCAAAATTGGGGTATGACAAAGCAGGTCATCAGCAAACTTGCTTTGCTCATATGATTTGGAGATGGGGGACAGGTCATTTAGGTAAAGAATAAACAGAAGGGGGCCTAGGACCGGTCCACCGGTCCATAATAACCTTTTGCCAGTAAATAAAAAATGTTCTCAAAATATCCCCAATTTCTACAAACTGGGAATCTCACATTTTCCCCGCTAGTGCCCTTCTCACATAATCCAAGCACTTGTGGCATGTTTTGCAGGAAGTTTGTCTGGGTTTCCTATTGTCACATTCAGCCCCGACGTATCGTTAAAAAAAATTAAACTAGTGCTTTAGTTGTATATTTATGGATGACTTCCAAAGTCTATTCTTTTATGTATCAACTTTATTGTGTGCGCATCATATCTTTAGTCCTGCAAGTATTTTATGAGCGGCAACGTGTTCCTGGAGGGAGCGGCTTTAATGGATGGCCGCAATTGTTTTTGTAACCATCTTGGATATCAACAAGGCACTCTGCTACTAAAAACATACAATCGATTATCTGTATTCGTTCTGGGGTGAACTCAAGATAGGCCGCGGACACTATACTTCCTTTGGCTAAATATTTCTTGCTTAATAACGCGTCAGAGTGAGATCCGAAACGTTGCTGTTCAGCATTGTTCCATGTTCCTATTATTCCTTTATTATTTCCTCATATGAATACAAGAGGCTCATTGACATTATATGGATATTACCGATTTAATTGAAAGAAAATGGGCGACGAATATTAGTCTGACGTTAACGTGAACAGTGGCTTGACAGCTGCATAGAAAAACGAAGCAATCAGTGACGATATTAATATCAGATGCATGAGAAAATCAGGCGATATGAGGAGGAGAAATAAAAAAAAAGCTAGAAGAAGTGAGAAAAAATGTACAGAGAAAAATCGAATTTAAGAAGGTATGATGAAAGAGGATAGGATGGAACTTCAGAAAAAGATGGATTGGAAGTAAAGACGAGAGAAGACTTGCTGAAAAGAAGGCAGAAGCAAAGCTTAAATATAAGGTAAGTAGGGCAGAGATGTGGAGGGTTGTCAGCAGAATAAAGAACAACAGATAACATGAAACAAATTGAAATAGATTCTGTAGATGAAGAAGATCGTAGATCGGCTGAAGAAATGATGAATATTTTGTAGTTCGAACATATTTATTCAGTTGTTTTTAGAGGCCCGGGCTAAGCAAAGATTGGTACCCACGTTTCACCTCTGTAGCCATGAGTCTGCACTGTGACTGAGGTTGGCGCTAATGACCAAGTTGCGATGCGCCATTAAGCCTCAATCCCCCCCCCCCCCCATGATTCAAAAGCATACAACAACGTACTGGTCATCAACAATAGACGCCCTACGCTCATCATTCAACTACAATCGACAACAACATCAGGTATCCAACAATACACGTACAACAGTAAAGAAAAAAAGTCTGAATGATGATATATTGTCAGTGCAGGAAAACAGAACTGTTTGTGAGATTATAATAATGTGCATTATTATGAGTGGCCAAAATATAACACCTATCCTTATGAATGATAAGCACTATGATGCAAATGCACAGACGGTGTTAAACTGAATTCGTCCCATTATCCATTCTGGTTTGTCTAATGTTATGTGACTTCTCAGAGTTTCATCGACGTGACATCGTCAGTATCTCCCCAGTCCCGCCTTGAACCATCACAACAACGTTTTGTTGTGAGTCTCCCCAGCCCTCATAACTTGGCCTAAATTTTACGAAACTATACACTACGTTTTAGGTCATTGAAGGTGGTGACTATGATGAAGAAGGTAGTATGACGTCATTCACTATAGTTATCTCCATAGTAGGGTAAACAACATAGGTTAGCCACCTAATCCATTTCAATGACATTCACATTGGCAGCCATCTTGGCAACGTCATTTCACATGGTTACCTCGTTGAGCATGAGACCATTTTGGATGACCTTATCCAAAAACAGCGGTTTCTCGTGAGATATTTGGTCCAAGGTCATGACCTTGATGCGGGACCTTGACAGGGAGTAATGGCCTTGAGTTACAGTCTTATCCATTGTGACCAAAATATTTAGACAATGAAACTTACCTTCCCCACTTCTTTGGCGTTGTTGTATTGCGTAAATACACTGGACTCATTCCACAACTGCTCTGCATTTATGAAGGGATCGTCTAGTAAATCCAAGAGCTGGAAATTGCACCAGTCTCTGCTTTCAGATTCAGGATTATTTCTTTGAAAATGGCTCTGATTTTTTGCCATATTCTTAAACCTTTCAATTATTCTCTTTGTCATACCACAAACAGTTAAATTAGGAAAATGCACCGTATCTTTGTAGATAACTTTCACCGTCATCTGTGTTGGTACGGACCAGTATTTAATAAAACGAATGTACACGAACAAGCAACTAGCTACGACACAAGAAACAATAACACAGAACCAAATCACCCTCCAGGGAAGCAGCGCTTTTCTCTCCACAATATTGTTAAAACCTATGATAGGTTCATTATTGTGTGAACATTGGTTGTGAGAGCGTAATTCCTCATCTCCAATTCGTTTAACTGTACTTAAAATAGGATCCGTAAAGAGGGATGATTGTTTCTGATTCTGCATTCTGAAAAACCTAGTTGCAAACCAAAATATTGACTGAAAAATTTCCATTAATGATGGAAGGGACAGACCAAGGCAGAGTCCTAGAGTTCCGCCAATGTCACTAAGTAGGTTAATGAGATCATACGCAAATCTCTCTCTAATTACGACCACTCGGTTAGTGCTTAAATAAACACTGACGATTGTCTCATTTTCGGTTTCTTCGTTAAATTTCAAGCTTGCATGAAATGTAAATTCGTAGCATTTTTGAGGACATCGACAGTAAAGAGTTGCTATTACTGTTGAGATATGTGAGATGTAAGTCCCCATGCCAGGACCAGATTTGCAGCTTGGTAACTTTACTTCCTCGGGTAAAAATGGTGCCCTAGAAATTATAAAACAAAATTGTATAACAACAATCCTACCCTTGCCTTTGTTTGAGCATGAATTATTCATAATATTTTTAGCTCCGCTGCAAATTTAATAACAAATATACGTTACGGAAACTAGTTGCATCAATTCACGTTGTTATCATTGACTGCTTACACTGCAGAAAAAGAAAAAGTAAAAACAAAGTTATGTTTTCAGATTAGACAACATAATTAAATGTTTTCTAAAGTTGAAAGCTTTCTAAGGATACGGTTGAAATTTCATAATTATAGTTATAAGTTATACACAATTAATCATATAACTAAATATAGTTATATGTATAGTTATAACTACATAGTTATGTTCACAGTTCATGTTAAAATTTTTCTAAGCTTAGTTAAGAAAACCACAAATGGGAAACCTACGTAAGATAACAGATTTTAACGAAATCTACAATGAATTTAGAAAACCATACCACTCGTTTACGAAAAACAAGAGAATTTTCTTCAAAAAACAATCTATTAATTTTTTACAGTTTCACGTCGTTTAAACATCTTCGTTGTACTATGTAGATTTAAGGCTTCAAATTGGTGTAAACCACGCTTTTGGTAACCATGTTGAAGAGAATTCATCCAGGCGTGCTTTTCAAATGTACCTAATCTGATTCATGATCGGATTTCTTTTGTCTTCCCAATGGCATGTCTTTCTGTAGTTGTTAAAATGCAATGACCAAATGTTCGTTGAAATGTAATAATATATGTATTTATGGCAAATTCGAGCTCATATTACTTTCGGAGCTGTCATGCAAGGTGGCAAATTTTTTTTTTAATCCGACATTTCGTTTCCATTTAAGCTACAAAAGTGCAACCAACCATTTTTAAATTTGGTGTGTTAGGCATTGCTCGCTGAGCTTTGCCAATAATCGAAAGTATGTTCTCTGCTTGCCTGTTTTTTTTGTAACATTAGAAGAAATGTAAACTTAGGCCTACACATTTTAACCTTAATTACTAAATAAAGGAATTCATCCGTAACAGCCAGGAAGTAAATCGGCATAAATCTGGTGTTTAAGGGATGTATTTAGAATCGAAAGGGTTATCTCCACAACTCTTAACCATGGTAGGTAAATTTTCAAATCAGGGCCAACGTTAGACTTAGTTTTACATTTGAGAAAGTGTAGGTTGGCTATTCACTATAGTTATGTACACTGTTGTACTGAACGATTTGTTTGATCTACACTTCATTAATTTTTTTGATCTACGGTGTTCTGAAAGGATAAAACAAAGTTAATATAAAACCATTGATATGTAATTATACTTACCGGCAAGGATAGTTTTTGAATTTTTCATGAATGCATTTATTGACACACTGTATATAGGTCTTGCTATCGGAGCATATCTGTCCTTGACGATGGAGAAAAACATACTGAAATAAAAATTATGCAGAATTATTAGATCTAAAATAGGGTTAGGTTTCTTCAATATCTTCCACTGAAGAAAATAGGAAAAAGACCCAAAAATGCTGAAAGTTAGGAAAGAAACTGAAAACCTTAGGAAAACTATTTTAAACGAAAAAAAAATTGTTGTGGATGCGTAAAAATGGGTGGTTTAATTTGCGCCCTGGCCAGCCCACCTTATTTTTAAAGTGTGAAATCCGAAGCTAGCTAGCTCTCCCACGCTCGTAGCTTTTGCAGTGCAGCCCATATTGAAAAAAAAAAACAGCTGTATATCACATTTGCTTTTCGTTTTTTCATAAAAAGCCACTCTGTAGACGTTGTCCAAAATTCATTATTCTACAACTTTGCTTCATATTGTGTTTTAGAAATATTGATATTTACGAAGATACCGACATTTGACGGTCATTTTGAAGACGCCATTTTGAATTGCGCACACTCACAAGGAAATTGATCGTGGCTACACTTCTTAAATCAACCTACAATACCTAAAGACTGTCTGTGCCAAGTAGATTGCTGCTACAGTAAAATGCAAGGTTCACTCCCTTAATCCCCGGACTGTTAGAGCAAATCAGAAAATTTGAACCAAACACATTCCCATTATATTCCGCTTTCTCTTTTACAGGTTCTCAACAAGTTCTGCATTCATGTTAAGAGGTTCGTTTTATGCTCTACATTCGCGTTTGTTTGAAGGTCCAAAATATATTCTTTAAACACGACCAGATACTCAAGGGAAGCGTAGTTACATATAGTTAAAGTATATACTACCAAATTATACTGTAAATTTTACATGGCTCTGGCGATAATGCTAGGTGATGGATGTATGCTTTCATCATGAGGTTTCTCAACCGCTTTCTTCTTCTCCGCACTCTTGTAACGATGGAACAGTGCAGGATCGCAACAATGGTTTTCGGTTTGGGTGCTGGGATATCTCGGCACTACTTTCCTTTTTTGTTTAAATCTGTCACAAATACGGGATAAACGCCAACTACGCCAATCTCCTTTCGTAATTTTATCAATGATGATTAAACACAGATCAAATACATCCAACAACCAAAATAAAAAGCAGAGTACGAAGCATTCGTATTCAAGAATTATTAAAATTCAGAAATGCGCTGCAACCTAAAAAAAAGACTACGAAACTTTCGTAATGCAAGAATTAAAATTCATCACAACATAACACAGTTGTAGGAAATGCAATGTGGCACCATGAATGTTTGCTTTAATTGTTCATCGTCAAATTCGCTGTATTTATCTTGTTTTGTCAGTGGTTTAGTTACCGTGCAAGACATCAGATGCTGCCACCATCATATCTTCACTAGAACGTTTGTACGCCGCTTAACTATCGTAGCACTAGTTCAAATGCAACAATAAGTCAACGCGTGGTAACAAAGACGGGTCGTGCGGAAAAGGCGAAAGCGGTTGAGAAATAGGATCTTACCCGTTCCCTCATGCTGAGCCCAACAATACCTCGGGTGCTGCGCGCCCTCGTTATTGTTAGAGCTCAGCACTCGGGAAACGGGTAAGATCCTATACATCCTCTACCCTGCACATTCTTTAAATTATGCCGTAAATTATGCATTCAGAATTGGGTCAGTCATACTGAAACACCCGCAAATTTATGTAAATTCTACCAAAGTGTACTGTAATTTCTGTGTGACATGGTCGACGATGCCGCTTGATTAGAAATGAACTTGGTCACGCATCGTCCTCATAACTGTGCATTCTTCGATTTACACTTGTCATTCATAGTAATAGGACTTTTTAACGCTCTTAAATACCAAACGACTAATTAAAATCCATTACATACAGCATTCTATACAATAAAAAGAAAGAAATTTACATTTATTCATTTTAGTACCATTTCTTTCCACTAAATGCCATTGTCAGCAACGTGCTTTAACCCAGTTAACTTGTTCGTGTATAGTTTTTTTCCCCTGAAAATACAAATATTTGATCAAAAACAGGGAAAAATACAACATCTAAAGATTTCACGAGTTATTTAAACTACAATTAGGTTAACATACTTTGCTAATATTGCAATCTATTGGCAAGAAATGGTACTAACATAGGTAAATCTAAAAATCTTTCTGTTTATTGTAGATAATACAGTATGCAATAGATGTTAATTAATCTTTTCTATTTACGAGCATTAGGAATTGCTTACTGCAGTATTAAACAAAAGTGTACCTCATCACCTTATTTGCCAATTAAAAATCATGCTTCACCCCAGAGTCCAGTGCATGTATAGTCCAAGAATGCCTGATTATAACCATAAATGAGCTAAAAATATAAAATAAACACTACCTTCACCCTCCCCATTTCACGTAAATCTGTTAAATGGTTGGGGAGGATAGCAATATAGAGCATAATGAGGAAGAGCACTTTTGATTTTCTAGTTAACATTTGATTTACGGATAGCTACTGTGGTTGAATTCGGTTACCAACGCGAGTCATTCATTATTTGTTAGAAAATGCTTATGTGCTAAGATCAAAGCTGTAGTTTTGTCACGCTCCCAGCCGAAGCCATGGAACCAGAAGGAGAGAGGGACAATTTCGCTAGGTAATTCCAATCGGAAATTCCTAGGGTCTTTTACATGCCACAATCGACATGAGCACGCAGCATCACAGGGCCTTTCTCTTCCTGAAAATACCAGGGGTGGCTGAGGTCAGGATCGAACCAGGGACCTCTTGCACGTGAAATGGCCGTGCTAACCATTAGGCTACCTATCAAGGCGTCACCATTTGATGTGCATAGTTGTTGTAAATGAAACAAACTTTCTAAAACTTTAGGGGACAGCCATGTTTTTGGTCGTGATTGCCATAAGCATTGATGGGAATGGCTTACCCTCCAATTCATGCCCTAGTGAGATCTTGCTTAACCTGTATTGAAAATAGTCAGTTCTAAACTCCACTGTTTTTCAGGCATGTTTAAACACTAGACTTGTTTAAAAAGAATATTACGTGTATCCGAATTCGTTTTGGGAGAATATTTTTATAGAAAACTACTGAACTGAAGAAACGAATGTGGCCGTTCATGGCTTCCTGTATTTGATTTTCTAATTGTAACTTCGTAAACTACGCTTACCTTCTGTATAGTTATCACCAAGTCATTACTGGTCAAAGAGTTAAAGAAGAACGTGTTTTTCATGTCGCTAGGCATTCCAAAAGGTTGAATCGTACCCTTTAAAATATATGAAGAACAAAATAACTCAACATTAAGTTATTTAAATTCAATTATTGTAAGTAGTTAATAAGGTGTAGCTTTTTTAAATAAATTATCAGCATAAAGTACAATTATTTACTGTTGAGTCACATGGTTTTAACGGATGAAGCAATTAACTACGTACAGTTCCGGTCAAAACAAGTGCCTTCGTTATACGGAAGAGGTTGCAGGATTAATGTATGTGACTATGAACGAAAATGTTGATATCTCAAAAACTACTGAATAGAATTGAATAAAATAAAAACTGGGTTGCTTAATATGACATCAGCTATATTTCTATACGTATTACATGTAATGGTAAGTAGCCAAATATAATTGGCCGAACACGAGTTGATAACTAATAATATATCTTATAAATTACTGGATAGAATTGAATAAAACAAAAAACTGGAATAATTGCTATGATATATGCTATATTTCTATACGTATGACATGCAATATTCAGCAGAAAAATATAATATGCAATTCAGTCTTTGTTTCATGAAAACCCTTCCACTGGTTTACGAGGTATCATCAGAATCACTACGTTTTTCTCGCTCGGCCAATTATTTTTAGTCAGTTAACGTAGTATTTAATAAGGGTAGAAATACAGTAGACAACTTCTAATAAGTAGTTCAGTTTTTGTTTCATGAAAATCCGTCCAGTAGTTTTCGAGGTAACAGATTTTCTCCATGGTTGTTACGACCCTCGATATAACGAAAAAGGGCGGTTTTTTTTACCGGAACTGTACAAAGGAAATTTTTATTGAAGAGAAATGAAACTCAAGCAAGAACAGAAATCAACAAACGCTGGTTGTACGTCTAGATGGATGCAAACTGGTCTTTACAACACTCCACAGTTGCTATGACGGCTGTGTGTTTATTTATACATTTGCATATTTTCTCCTTACGTAAAATTAGTGTTTTTTTAAGCCGTTAAAGCTATGAAATCCTTTTTGTCTACAGGGAAACAATCGCAAATCTCTGTTTTGACCCAATCTCTTCCTTTCTCTCTCTCTCGTTGGAATTCATTGTTTTGATGAAGAGAAAGGTTGACCTTGAGACCCCGGTTCACCACGTATTATGGTGCTGTTTCGTTTGTAATCCTTTCATAAAATCTATTCTATAATGTAATCTTTAATGTATTTCATTTACACATCTCCAAAGAAAAAACCAGTTATTTACACGAAGCACTAATAGCTTTTTACTTGACTGCAGCTGCGTAGCACGTCGCATATCATTGCTGCCATGAAAACTGGACCTAGTTGCACGGAATGCGGAAAGTCATATTTAGTTGGTCAGTGCCAACTTCCAGAGCAGAGGTTAATTGTTTCATAGTGGGTGTCAACTATCACTGCATGCACGAGTGTTGATACCTTGATAAATGAGCAAGATGCACTTTCCTGACTATTTCTCCAGCACAAACTGTGCCTGGCAAGCAGAATGTGCAGCCATTGTCGGAAGGCTGAAGGTTTTGACTTTGTTGCCTGCCAGGGTTCCTTTCCTCGTGGTTTCGAGTTGGGTTGGCGCTTCCAAATGAGATGAACGAGTTGAAGTTTTGAACCGTCCGTATTCTCCTTCAGCTTCGAGACGACTGAGACAACTCCTTCTTGCAGCTCCTGATGGCAAGGCCACGCATCCCAAGATGAAAGGCCTGCAGGGAAGGAATGGATATCAGGATGGGTATGGAGGACTCATCCTCGTATTACAAAGTTTGGTTTATTTCGTAGATGCGAGCTTCTGAAGCTGTGCAAAAACCAAGGTGGAAAAGTTCCGTTAACAATAACTACTTCATACGAGTATTCATATGTCAGTTCATGGAGACCAAGTCCCGGTAAGGGTCAAAAAAGGTAGTGCTGATTAAAGAATTGTTCTGTGGCTGTTGCATCAAGCACTGGTAATATTGCAACGTATTTACTTTCCTAGAAAAACAGTCTAACAACCAGGAAAAGCTAATGCCGGGAAATTCACTCCGCCGTGCAGCAATCAAAATTCAAAACACCAATTAAAAAAAAAATCGGGGCCAGTTGCACACCCACACGTTTCTCCAGTTTCACAAATCCAAGTTTTGCTTTCTACGTTTCTTGGTTGCCAAGAAGCAGAATTAACAGACAAACAAACATGTAACTATTTTTTTGTGTGATCATACCATATTTTATTCTCTCCAAATGCCATCATTTACACTTGTGCTTGACATGCCATCAATGAGTAACGGTAACAGTAACAGTTGAGAAGTTCGAGTTATACTTCTACATGAGGGTGACATATCTAAGACTTGATACGCTTGCACATTAGCTCCGTCAACATAATAAAAAAGATAAATTGCTGTGCATTATATTGACGATCAACGAGTATACTATTTTCATGCTTGCTATCTCTGCTTGCCCTTTTGTGAAAGCGGTTCTGTTTCTGGAGTTATTTTTTTAGAATTTTTTCATGAAGAATCTATTTTTTTTCAAACCCAACGACCCCAACGTGAACACATTTATTAAAAGTTAGTAGCTTATCATACAACCATGCAGCAGTATTAACGTTTCTCTCTTACCATGACAAACGTTTTGCCGCATGATGGCGTATTTTGTTTTAGCTTCACAACCATTTTGGTGTCCATTCCTTCATACGGGACGAATTTATCTGTAACCAAAGCAATAATTTTATTACTGCGTCTTAAAACAGTCAGTGGCTGAGGTCAAATAAAATGTAGCAGCGAGTATGTTTCCTGTTTAACACATCGAATTTCACCTTAGCCGTCGAACGCAGTGCTAAAATGAAAATTTAATTGCCGACTTAGTACCCCATGTTTCCCCAAAACAATATTTGTGCTATTTAGTCACCTTTATTCGTAGGTTCATAAAGCCTCATGTTCCAGACTGAGGTTTATTTGTTCGATTATTTGTTCGATGTCACACCCCCTACACGCCCCTTTATTTTCGGCCATGCAAATGTGGAACCTAAATATCTCCAGCAGTGGTGAGTTGGATTAGGTATAGATGATTCTGGAAAGCACTGTTAGTACAAGTTACTACAAATGTTGTTCGATTTTATTTTATTTGTTAGAATGAATCAAAATCATAAATAAACGATAGACCAATGCAATCCTTTATGAGGAAAAGCGTTATTCAAGAAGTCATGAATGCTGCTTCGTGACGTCACGAAGGCTGTCCAGCTGGCAAAGCAGACGCATCATTCGACAAAATGTAATATTGGCAAGCCCAACATTTCCGACGTAATTGCTGTATACACATCTTACACGTCCTCAGCCCACATCTGAAGCCTAGTAAAATTTGCTGACACATTAATTTGCGACTGTACACGTCATATACCGGTGAAATATGTAGTTTCCGTTTTTCACCATTTATTGAACCACAGTTCACACGTTTTCCTACAGTATTTTTCGAGTAACACCGCTCTGAACCAATCACGGCTCGGAACGCATTTTCGTCCTTCGTATCTTACACATATCATTCTCTTTTGGGAATGAACAAACCCTGCGCTTTCAGCTTGTTCCAACCCCAGTTTATTTCCAGTCCACGAACTTTAATCTGATATATGAAAAAATTTTTTGTGAGTTGATACTAATGATAACGAACACATGTATTACGATCCTTAGAAAATAATCGCACATTACGAGAGGTATGTTCACGGTAGAGAAACCGAAAAGTAGTACCAGTTTCAAGAATAGGGTGCAAGGGCTCAACTTACCAAGTTCAAACCGTGGTTCTGTTCCATACCGCCCAAACTCTTCTTTCACAGTGAGATTGTGATGATAATTGTGCTGAATCAGATAAAAAAAATACCACTCTAATGAGACTTTTCAAGGTGGGTTGTTGGTTACATCTGCAATTAGAACTTACTGAGATGTGCGAGGCTTTAGAAATAAAATTAATTAAACGGTTCAAGAATGCACACATCTATTTTACATTGACCATATAATTTTTTTAAGCACTAGTTAAAAAAATCCCCATCACGTGTCGATGTTTTTACCAGGGAAAAGTTTCAATCTTTAATGTCTGTCAGTGAGGTCCATATGTTCGTATGTCGGAGCCCCAAGCAACTTTATAATACATATTGTATATCAGCCATTGCCACCCATACTTGCCGCTCTTTGAGAATAATGTGCAGGGCTGTGATTGTCAGTATGCTTGCTTTACTAACAGATTAGGTTTAATAAACATCTGCACTAAAAAAAATGCGTAAACGTTTAAAATACGGATAAACCCCTTTTACAAACCTAATGTTCTGCCCGGAAAATAGCAAAGTGGGAGACGTGCCATTAGACTGAACTCTAACTAAACGGTTGGGGGTTGGATGGGGACTTAAAACTATGCCGCCACTAGTGGTTGCGCATCGGGGTTGCTCGAACTTCGCTAGCTAATACGGCGAAGACGCTATGGCCCCCGTCCTTAAAACGAATTACAAGTCTAAGGCGGAATTAGGTTCATTTGGGACTCACTGAAAAAAGCAGCTCAAAATGGCAGGCTGAAAACAAAGACAATTGATTAGTGACAATTGATCTCCAAAGACAAGACACTCTTAAACTAAACCACTAATCCATCTTAAATTCTAAGTCCCAGCAAAATAGGCCTAGGGCCTTTAGGCTTAATCCTAACCATAAGTCATTCCCCCTTTTTCTCAAGTAGGCCTAAATTTGTCCTAACATTTTTCCCCCAACTAAATTTCCCCGGAAGAAAGTAGTCCAAGGCAGGAGATCTTTTCTGGTCAAGTCCAGTCGTCGAAAAGGCAACTTTATTTCCAAACATTTGCTTAAATAGGTTTTACATAATAGGCAAGCACGCCTGCACAAGAAACGAGGAGGAAATACAAATGGAAATACAAATGGAAATACAATTACGGCCCCAAGGGGTTGAGAAAATACTAAAAACTGGGTATAGTTAAGGTAAAATCACTACTTAAGGCCACCTGTGAACAAGAAAACTAGGCCGGCCAACGATTTCAGCGATGCAGTCCAGATTACAAATATAGTCTAACCCTGTTAGTCCTGCCAACGGCTGCAGGAAGGATGGTCGGCTGCAGTCTAAGGTAAGCCAATTCTCTACATATACGTATGTATATACTTATGCATATTTTCAGGTAAAATATACAACAAAAACACTTATATAAACGCACTTATTCGCTTATTCGTAATTAATCGTGAGGAATTTGCATTTTTACAAAAAACGTCCCTAACAACCTTAAGTCCGTGTTAAGCCTAACCAAACCTAACCATTCGAACGTTTAAATAATCAAACAAACTTTCGTACCTTTTAGACTTCTAACCTAAATTTGCGTCATGTTCTGTAGGAACGGTTAAGGGGAAAAGATTGAAGCTTTATGGCACATTGACAGCTAGGCCATTAGAGCCATCCTAAGTCGCAGTGCAGTGGTCCGGGTGCCACTGCAACACACATTGTGGAGTTCTACAACAAAAACCTAAATCTAGATCTTATCATATGTATATATTCATTCTGCAAAAATTGAAAATACCCCAGACAAGAGGACAGACTCACCACCCATTTGACGCGTTAAATCTTGTGGAAGCCAAAAATGCGTAATCAAGACATAATCAAGACGGTTACAGACAGTTACGTTGTAATCAAGATGGTAACAGACGTTACCGTATAATCAAGATGGTTACATTCTAGTAACATACGACAGACTGTAATTGGTCTGCGATACCAGTTACATTCAGGAGGGAGTATCTTCACTCAGGCAGCACTGTCTAAGGTTGGTATGACTGATAAAATGGCACCATGGCGCCCACTGACAGGCCCAGATGACTCACGAGGCATGAATAACCAGCATTTAATTTTCAACACGTTACAGATTTTGGTATCTTGCTCACCTAAACAGGACAAACACTACACGAGTATGAAGCCACATCAACCAGGCACCCCCAAAACGAAGAATACTTACAATAAAAAAGTACAATTTTAGGAAAATACTGGCTCTAGTAGGAGACCTACTGTTATCCATTGCACAACCACCTGCCATGTTTGTTATGATATCACCTCCAGAGCTAAATTATTTGCGGTTTACAGGAACGTTATCAAATGCTCTCTTCCACAATTTCATGGTTGGAAAAGAGCATTTGATAACCGACCTGCAGAGTCAGTCAGAAATATCTGAACAACCAAGGTTTTGTTGACAAGTGCGCAGCCCTAAGAGAGAGGAAGGAGATTATGTGGTTTACGAACGTTTTTAATGTCCTCTTTTATTTCGTTTTCTTTTGAAAAAAAATTTCTTTCTTATTGGCATATTTTAATTTAAAATGTTAAAACTATTGCAGACGTTTGCACAGGATACCACTTACAGTGAGAAGAGAAGCAGTCGTAACAGCTTGTGCGTAATTGAGCTCCTTCCAAAGTTTATTGACGTCGATTCCCTTAATCCCATTTAATATTGTTTCAGTGGGATTAACACATCCCATCTTCCCCGAAAAAGTTAAGTTATATTCTTGAACCAGTCGAACAGATCCTGCCGTATCAGCAGATCCTAAGGATACTGAAGGAAACTGAACATTACGGTTTTCTTCAATACTGACATCAACCACAACAGGTTCAGAAAGATACAGAGAAAATCGTGTATTAACTTGGAAAATGCAGATAGTAAAGCAGATAAGTAAAACAACTGCCCAGGTTATACGCAGAAACATAGGATTCAGTGGATTGGTAATTTGATAAAATCCACGCAGAGTCTCTATTCCTTTGTCATCTGGTTTTCCACTCAAATTCGAAGAAGTGTCAATGAAGCTTTTGACCATTCTCCTAACTTTGGTATCAAATTTGTTGTGATATATAAGAAGAGATGCTTTGGTATCAATCTTCTTCTTCAGTTCCACATGGGCTAACTGATTTTTCCAATTCGGAAATGACTGTTGAGTGAATCGAGGATAGTTGGCGTACATGGTTTCTGTAATGAAAATTCATTTATAGGATTTACGAAATGCATCATTATGACCATCAGGGGGTGCCCATCATTCCAAAAAATTAACAGGAAAGAGTTTCGAATATCCCGTCTAGCTCAATACATCCAGATCAGGAATCTTATTGAAAAAGGGCAGGGGGAAGAAGAAATGACTGGCAGAAGAAGAGGAATTCTAAAAATAGAATTAGTATCGCCAGAGTTGGAATAGTTCTTGTGGAAATCGGACTTAAATGAGGATCTGCCCCACTAATTTGGAATAGGAAAAATTATTGGACAATACGTATTTTGAAAACTTGCTAATGAACGAAATACTAAAAGCGGGATAAGTTTGAGTTTAATGCATACTTAGTGTACGAACAAGCATGCATGTACATAGACTCCATGAGATAACCTTTTACATATTACATACAAGCTGGTGATTGTAGTTATTCGACCTCATTGTTATGAGCAATACAGGCCAAAGATTAGTTGCGGCTGAAATAGCTTTACCATTTGACACTGAACCAAATGATGGATTAGCCCAGCTGCAATATTTTAACTCTGGTTGTCTTTTCATTAGACGCACTTAAGCCAGTGCCGTAACTAAGGGGAACTCAAGGGACTCAGTGAGTCCCCTGACAAAATGCTATAAAAACAGTGGGTGGGGGCAACAGATTACTCTTTTTGGGGCAACTTCATAACTGGTTGCGTACCCTGTGCTTGCTACTTAGTTACGGCACTGACTTAAGCTCTGAAGTGCTAGTTTTTAATCAAGTGGAGAAAATGCATCATTATGAACATCAGGGGGTGCCCATCATTCAAAAAAGTTTTCATGGTAAATATTATGGTTAACATAATGAATTTGTGTCATTACAGCCACAGGTCAACTTTAAAATGCACTGTTTTGGTGGAATTCGTTTTGCACTTGTACTTATGACTACAGACTGTAGTAGTCTTTCTGACTCCTTAGAATATCTGCTGGAATTATTATATATGGCTGTTCAACTTATCACTACAATCATGCACCATCACTGCTGATCTCTGTGAATTTATCAACATATTCTATATTTCTTCCTTGTGCCTTCTCTATGCCGCCATTCGCAGGACTAAATTATGAATGAGTCGTGGTACTCCGGATATATGTTGTTATTCTTAAGAACTTTTTTCACTCTAAAGACTACAAAACTCATCATTAGTTTTTTTAATATGGTAGGTTTCAAACCGAGTTTGGAAAAATTGATACGGAAAAATAAATTCAAACTGTTATCTGATCAACATTTTTAACAAATTATCCTCACCAATGTTAGGTCTTACAAACTACAAATTCCTAAAGAAGACTTTTAAATATAATGTATACGTTTAAATAATGATAAGATTATTTTGATACTGTTAATCATTATGAACCATATACTGAACCACATATTTTGTTAAGTTTTTTAACTGTTAATTGTATTAATGCTTGTAGGTATTAAACTAGATTTGAATTTTTATGGATGATTCATCTAGGATTTTACACACTTCCTATTTGAATAGTAACTCATTAGTTTTTTTTTACTGTATTTCATCTTATAATAATATTTTTATTTTTAGAATTTTAATTTGACTTTTTATTAATTTTCATGTATGCAATTCACAGCACATGCAAGTTCAAACAAATTCTTGCTCCTCAGTGGTATTACAGTGTGGAATTCGCAGACGGACAGACAAGATGGTGGCACCACGTAAACCGGAAGTGCGGCCATTTTCCATGACGACAACCCCTATGGATACCGGAAGCGTAACCGGTAATATCGCTATTACGATTTCCGGCTTCGGTTTCTAGTTTCGATTTCCTGTTTTGTCGATCTGGTGATGCCCTTAAGGGCTATGTTTGTTGTTTACAGAAATAACCATTTTGGGCTGCCGCCATTTTAAGGTGTGTCATATTGAAGTCTACTGTTTTGTAATGTATCATATTGAAGTATATCATATTCCATGGAATCGGGAAGTGCTACCATTTTTCTAAGATGGCCGCCATTTTAGTTTCAATTTCTGAAACTATTTAAAATGGCTGCAATTTCTACAGTAATTGTCATAGAGCAAAACTGTTTGAACTTTGCCCGCTCTTTTGCTGTTACCTCATCTGCCCTACGTCTGTCGTCTAAATCATCACTTGTAGCATAAGCTAAACCGTGTTTTTTACAAGCTTCGTCCAGCACATTGATCCCAACGTCTCCTCTAGCTAACCTCTTACTCAGTTTCGTACCCGGTCCACAAAATGTGTAGCCTGGAATGTATAATTCAAATGGTAGTTTTTTTATCAACATTTTTAAGAGGTCTGAGCCCTCTTTCCTCTTTGGCTTCTGGGTCTAGGTTTTCTCGGTACTGCAACTCTGAATTCTGTTCAACAGCAACCGTTTATTATTAGTGGTGACTAGAGGGGAGTTTACGGTGTTGGTGTGACTCTTACACTTGAGACAGTACACTATGGTTGATTTTTATACAGCTCACTCACTTTTCATTGTTTATTTACTTTAAAAAAATGTTATTTATAATAAGAAAATTTGTATTTACTTAAAACAAATTTGCATATATAAATCAAATCAGTCCCTTTCTTACATTCAACTCAACCATTATTATGGAAATCGTCAACTACGACTCTATGGACGAGTCCACCTTCGTGAAAAACAAGAAGGGAGACGCACTTAAATTCCCCAAACAATTTCGGTGAACCATCTGCGGAATGACTGAGGTTGGGCTATAGCTGTAAATCTCATCTGCAAAGAGGGTTGGCTAGACTAGAACAGCATGCATCCTTCAAAACCCTGCTTCAAAGTAAACACGAACGGCTTAGACAAGCCTCAGAAGAACCTTGACCCGAAGTAGCAGTGTTTTGTTTGAGCATGGAAGAGATACCATTATCAGAACAACTGTCAGATAGCCTTAACAACAAGACCGTTATCATACTCGACGACTGCATGATAGAAAAGCAGGATAAGATCGAGAAATATCTCGCCTACAGAAGACAAGGTATGATGTTTTACTAGCATAATATCTACAGCAGGATACCCGGGCTAAGCGACAATAGCAACGCCCTGATTTTGTTCAGTCAGGACGACAAGAATCTCAAACACGAGTACGACAATTATGTAGGGTGTGACATGAGTTTCGAGGAGTTTAAGGAAATGTGTGGGGAGTATTTGAACTCTGACTCACGTGGATTTCTAACTATAGACAAGATCAAGCCACTAAGAGATGGAAGGTACATACATTATGGTCGCGTCAACAAGAATTCGTGTTTGGGTTAGTTTTTCAGGTTCTTTCGCTTATTTGAGGGTGATAGTATCAACTTACAGCGATGAAAATAGGCCTATTAAAAGCAAAATTTGGTTCTGGAGGAGTAGAGGTACAAACACGCACGCACGCACGCACATCATATGATTTTAATCATGTAGATGCTAGATAATGTAATGCAGAAGGCTTGAAACGTTGCATTCTGTTTGAGTTTTAACAGTGCAAATGACTGGCTTATCTATTTACATTGTTTATCATTTGCTGTCTACTTACAGTTTGACTAAATTAGGGCGGGTTTACGCAACAACAATTTTCTGGCTCACTAGCTTTTACTTGGTTAATAGCAGGTCTCGCCTTTAGCGGACGAATGCGGCTTTCGAACGTAGTAACCATGGCAACAATGCGCAGGCACATCTTCTCCTGTGCCTCGCTACACGTCGTATGATATGTGCAACATGACAGCGTCGATTTATGACAACAAGAAAACAATTTTTACTGCAGTACAAGACGACGGACTGATTTTTGAGAGCCCGGCATTCGATGATTTGTCTTCGATTCGATAACTCCGAAATGGACGCCATGTTGGATTTTGATTCTCGCTGCGAGCAGTATTCTACCGTATTTATTCTATTCTGAGCAGTGATATAAGCTGTTCTTTGAGCAGGAATAGCAAATTTTGGAAATAGCGTGAAATCACAACAATGTTGTACCAATGTTTAAAATTATTGTTGCACTTTGTTCTTTATCCGTGTTGTTGTTTATGATACATTTAATTTGTTATCTGTTACCGCATTCATTTAACAGAAACGAGAAACTAATCGTAAATAAATTACGGTTTACCAGTAAATATCGCTCGGCGAGTGTGAAGGCCTCATTACGTAAACACGCCATTAGGTCCTAATTGTTTAAAATTGGGCCCTTTATTCCTTTCCTATGTAATAACAGGTAATGCTAACGTTCACGTCGTTTTTAACAACGTACATTATCACAGAATGCAGAAAGACAATTTTACGAGGGGATTCCATATCATATTTGACAAAAATCACCATTATCTGGGAGAGTCAAAGGCAAGGCACAAAGGCTACAGAATTTAAGCAGTCTTGGCCAGTACAGGAGATTCAGCACACGCATTCAAACCAAAAATCATTCGTACTAACCATTCCTTGAAGTGAAATATGGAACTTGGCTAAACAAGGTTTAGCAACTCTTTAACATAGCACGACTGCTTGATAAGAAGCAAGTCAGAGTAAGAAGCTTGATACCCAGCTGTGAAAGCCATCTTCACTTAGCAGCCATGATGGCATATACTCTAAAGAGTAGACTGTACTATTTACCTAAACTATGAACTTGTCAAAATGAATACTTAAAAGGAAACAGCAGCTGTGTACAGCTCGAAGTAATATTGAGGAGATAACAAAGGTATTTTACGTTATTATTGCTATGCAGAATAAAGAAAGATATAATGTTTTATACGGTGTAATTTAAATATTGTGACGGTAAACGGCTAGCTCTTAAATTCGTCTACCTCTTCATGCATGAAGATTAAATGTCGGATATTTGGGTGCTAAACGTGTTCAGCAGTTATTTTCCCTTCCTGAAGAAGCAAATATTGCTGCATCAGCATGATGATTCGTTTATTTTTCCTTCAAAAATCGGAAATAACAAAACAAATTGACGAGTTAACATCCGGCTATAACGCAATAAAAGCTTGGTTTTTATGACCGAATGATAATTGAAAACATATCCGTTTGATTCTGCTGAGTGCTGCACAGCGTAGTTTTATTACTGTGTAACACTCAGCAGAATGTAACACTTTTTTTTAGTCAGATGTCACGACGTATTAACTCTATCCACCCAAAACCATAACTGTTGTAAGAGAATCGCTAAGTTCAAAAAAAGATTGGCCTTTGAGGGTAGTGATATCCTTCAACAAGGGAAAAGCCGCCAAGGTTAATCCTATTACCCAAGTTCATCCCAAAGCAAAGGCGTACAGATTGGTCGAAGTGTTTTAGAAGAATTTTATTTTGAATAATCGAGTTTTATAAAACCTCAACATTGTAAAGGACAGTCTATCCTTTTTAATGGTATTTTCCATCAGCTGTTGTTTATAATACACTACCCTTCCTTAAATATAGCAATGCATTTGGTTCTGGTGGCTTTCCACTCCAGTATATTTTACAAGAAACTAGCTCGTGAAATATTTGAAGCATTAACTTTAATTTTCAATTATTCCTTTCTGGAAGAAAATTACCCTCAACCTAGAAATCTGCTCCAATCATTACAATAGTTAAGTAGGGAAATTCTTCTGACGCATCTAACCACAGACGAATTTGCTAACACGCGTCCCTTGTAAAGTCACTGAATGCAGAATAAAAGACACACTGTTCTCCTTTATTTTCGAAAATATATTTCATCAAAGATCAATAAAGTTTCGTCCCTAGGCCCCTTCGCCACTCAACAATTATTAACCGTTCTGGAAGACTGGCCAAGAGCGATTGATGAAGGTTCTCTGATTGATAATTTTAATTTCAAAACTTTCGAAGCCGTGTTTCATGTAAATCTTTTACTTAAACTTTCTCGCGTCGTTTTTTATTGGGCCTTACTGGCTTGGATTAGATTTTCTTGCCAACTGTGCACATCACGTATTGATTTGAGATGAAGTGTCTATTGCCTTACCAGTAATGAGTGTTGTACCTCAGGGCGCGATTCTTGGCACGTTAATTTTCATTTTATACATTAACGACCTTAACTGTAAGACGCCACCTCCTTGTCTGAACAAGTACGACGATGACGTTAAATTACATACCGTACTCCATACCGTACCCCACTGCTTTGAGAGATGTGCTTGGTGACTGGTTCGTTCAATTTCACTCGCCAAGTTTAAAGTCCTACATATTGCTTCTTCGTGTTGGAGCACCAACGCCACATCAACGCACCATCTGGCCAGAAAACTCAAGCTGCAGGTGTCAGCTGCTGCTGCAAGGAAAACTGGGATAAAAGCTTCATATCAGGGCTTATGCAATAATTAAACCCGAAGGCTGCTCTGCTTTGCTCTGCTGTTGCTCCACCAATTCATGGTGCAGCTAAACTAATTATATTGTGGGTTTTTTTTTTACATGGTGATTATTGGCTATTGGTTTAATGGCTTTTTGTGGTTTTTTCGTCTAAATTCATCTGCGATTCTGTATTCTGATTCTGTTCTGTGCTGGGTTCTTGCAGGGCCCCTTTGTAAGCCAGGGCCCGTGTTCAGCTGAACACCCTGATGGTCCGCCCCTGCCTGGCACTGAGGTTGGCGCTAATGACCAAGTTGTCGACGCGCCATTAAGCCTCAATTCCCCCCCCCCCTCCTGCCTGGCAGCGCGACTCCAAAACCCGTGTTCACAATCTCAAAATTCAAATTAATTGGACTTTTCTGGATTGTCGTAAGTTTTAGTCTTCTGTACAGCCGTACCGGTTGAAAAGACTATTGCAACGACCTTGTCTGTACGTCCGTCGCTTTTTCCAACTTCTCAACGGTACCAGATATTGACGACCACTGTTTACAACGTATTCAGGGTCAAAAGTTAGTTAAATAACATGGCAAATTAAGGCAACCTTACTTCCTTATAGCTAATAGACTTCTTCGACGTAACTAAATTAAATAATAACATTTGATCGTCGAATTGAAATCCTAAGGATAACACTGCAGCCGTAAAAACAAAAGCATTTTAGCTTCGTTGAAAATAGTCTCGTCGCATTGTTGCATGAATGAATGGGCTTACCATCGAAACAGGTTCTCCATTAGGCCTATCTGCTACTTACGAAATAAAACTAGTTAAAAAAATTAGGTCTCAAAAATGAAACTTAGGCCTAAAATCACGTTACTACGGCAACGTCACGTTGCTACGATTATAGCTCCTGGGTTCATCAACAGCATCTCTCCCGTCACTTCCCTTATACCACTGATCTATATAGGCTACGTTGCGCGTTACGTTTAACACTGTAATCGAAGGCGCACCGTGTTGCAAAAATGAACAGGGCGTACTATACAAATCAAATATCCGTTAGCTGCTACTTACAAAATTAAATCTACAGATAAGAATTAGGCCTAAAGGTTGACAAATGCGCCTAAAATCTAAAATAAGCTTAAAGCTAACACAGTTTTTAACCGGCAGTTCTGATGGTTACTGCTTTTAGATTATATAATAGAGATAACTGTTGCAATGCATGATAGAGGTGCGCCCCTCACCATTGGTAGTGGAAGAACTTTACAGAAGACCGGATGCGACTAGGTAGTCGCTCTAGCAGCTTGTTTCATTAATCGAGTCGCCTCGGTGTGGAAGTATGTCGAGTGCCACTGTAAATGTGAAACTTTATTTAATTTATTCAATTTTTATGTATGTATATATATATATTATTCTAGTTTATTCTTAAACTATAGAAACCATTATTACTCACTTCACTACCAGCTGTTGCTAGCGAACGAAATGCTCATTGAGCTAGCTTTCATTATACCAGATTAAATTATTAAAATGGATTATCCAAAGACCCGTGAAGAAGCCGTGGAAGAACGAACAACATTCCGCTGCTTGGAGTAAAGCTTTAGATGACTAAATTGCTTCAACAAATTTGAATCATGATTGGCATCTAACTCTCTTACGACCATACAAATATCTTGAAGGGGGGGGGGGGGAATGGGTATTCAAAATAAAGCCAAATTACGAAGGCAATTAAGCAACTCCTTACAAAGCAAGATACCTCGCCCAAGGATAAGCTCAACACAATGGACCTAATTGTGATATTCTTTATGCCTGACGCATAGGTAAACTGCTTTGAATTTACTACTAACCATATCAGGTAATAGAAACCATAGGAACCATATCCATTGGCTGTTGAAGTCGCTGTTTGCATTACGATTTAATCACTTAAACCAATAAAATAGAGCCCATAAGGCTATACGAGTGCCCATGACATTGTTACCGCGAGTTTCGTCTCCCGTTCTGGCTTGCGACCCTCGCGGCGAATTATGAAACGACTGACCGCAGCTATTTTCTGGAAGATGCTGCAATAAATATATTTATTTCGCATAAGTTTTCACCAAATAAATAGGTTCAAACAATACCACTCCTGCTGCAATTAAGCCGGCCATGCAACAACTCCGCGTAAAACAGCAGTGGACGCAGTTGAAGGGAGGAAGTATCTACTTGCTTCGAAGCGAGGAAGTATTCGAGGAAGTAGCTATTTCTTCTAGCCAAGGCCGAATGGGGTACAGACCACGTGCATCACGTAATGGTTCAACATCAGTTGACATGAGCCGGAGAGTTGACGTCTTTTAGCGGTGATTTGGTAAAATAAAATCCTGCCGATGTTGCATTAACTGTCCGGGTACCAGGAAACGGAACCCTCAGATTCTCTCCAAGAAGACCTTCTGAAAAGAGATGGAATACGAAGTGGTAGTTACAGCATGGACACTCCAATGTCCTACGAACGGATCTGTACGCATTCATAAGCTCCTGCATAAACATACAAATGACATAATCGGTAATATGCCGTCAGTGAAACCATACACAAGCTGTGGAGAAGAACAGGTTCGATTCGCTGGTTTCGTTGGTTCGAATCCGAGTCACATCAAATGAAACGTAAGTGCACAAAGGCGGCTTATTGTGCTGCTCTACTTGTTGACATGCTTCGCTGTTGCCTTATTTCTGAACGACAGTTAATTTAATCATCATCCATTGACGCTCATTAAAATATAATAAATAGGCAAAATAATTTGCTAAAATATTCCAACAACTGCCAAAATAAAATAAAAAACAATAAAAAAGTGACGACATATAGTTAACAGGCATAAAACAAGCAACAATATGTGAGGCCAAAAAAGAAAAATAAACAACCAATAAAAATTAATGCAATCGGAGAGAGTCTGAGATGGTTTGCAAGGAAACCACCGTGAAATACAAATATATTAAAATTGGTTTAAGTGCAGAATTCTAAAATGATACTAAACGGCGCTAGATCCGTGATAGAATTTCCTGCTGGTTTATTTATTCCAAGCAAAGCATTACCTTCCCATTATTTTATAATTAGTTTTATGTTTATAGTTCTGATTCTGTTCCTCACTCGCTCATCGAGATTTTAAACTCGTTAAAACATTTCTTTTCAAATGGAAGTTTTGCTTTTCAGGCCTTCTAGTTTCGCTTTGCGGGTTAGGTTATCTAGGTTAACTTTACAGATCAGTGGTTACTCGCGCTGAGACATGTTGCACCACCGCATTCATCGCTTCCTCTGCAGTTCCCACCTGACGATGTAGACAGATGGTGCCACCGGCGGTAGCGTGCCTCTCACCTGTGTAGGTTGTTACTGCTACTTTTGGTACAAATAACCCTGCTGACCGTTTCGATTTTGGATATTTCATTTAAATATAACGGTAAGTTAGGAGAACTGCTAGCGAAATGGTTCATTCAACTCGGTCGAAGGTTCAGCTTCGATCGGTATTGTTACTCTGTCAAACGGTTCAAGGCCAACAAGAACTGGCTCGCTTCAAGTAATGGAAAACCCGTGTTAACAGGAAAGCGTGTTGGCAAACGTCCAGAAAGGGGTAAAATAGTATGTAGGGCCTAAGGTTAATCACTCGTAGAACATTGGCTGTCAGCGCTACTGATACGCAGGGACGTGCACCGGGGGGGGGGGGGGGGCGAGCCCCTGCCCTCATCGGAAAGTGGTGAAAAGAGGTGCAGAAATGGTTAAAATCTCGCAAAAAGGGGGTAAAAAGAAGTCGGAACACAAAAAAAAAAAAGCCCCTAGAAAAAAGTAAGTTTGCCCATGCCCTCTCGGGGGGGAAGGGGCTGTGCACGTCCCTGCTGATAAATGGTAGCAAGCGATAGTAAATAATAGCGCCTCATCAGTGTGTTTTAAAGATAAGATTGAGAATGATCGTGTTAACGTTTTAAAAAAAGCCAGCAAGTACACATGTATACAGTAAAATATGACGTTTCGGGATTTATCATCCCGTTGTCAAGCAAAAAATATTTTATAGCATAAGCTACAAGTCAAGAAACACTTACAGGGTTTCCCATTTTAAAGAAAAGCAAGCCAGAGCAGTAAAAGGTAAAGGGTAAAGAAAAAAAAAAAAAAGAAGAAGACTGCTCTGGCTTGCTTTTCTTTAAAATGGGAAACCATTTAAGTGTATCTTGTGACTTGTAGCTTATGCTATAAAATATTTTTGCTTGACAACGGGATGAGAAATCCCGAAACGTCGCATTTCACTCTATAAATGTGCTCTTGCTGGCTTTTTAAAACGTTTACTTTTAGTGCTTTTATTCTTTAAATTTAAATTTCAATGATCGTGTAAAATGTATCACTGATTATTATATTTTACACATTATTATTTGTATTTACTGTGTTTGCTTTTGGAATGCGTACAATTGTTTTACACATAAAATTCTACTTATGTTCTACACATGATTGTAAATTAATTTCAAGGACTTTTTTTTTCTCCGTGTAGCAAAAAACAGTTCACACTAATCTGAAGCGTGTCTAGTTCCTGATGTTCAGCTACGGCGTCACTTTTAGTTTTTGCTGTCGATTCAGGAATGTATCAGGGGAGGGGAACGGAAATAACACTTTGAGCCAGCAGAGTAAAAAGTGCAACGTTTCGTTTTATTTTACAATGAAATTCCTTTTCTTTCTTTTTTTTTGTGTGTGTGGAGTGTATGTACATTTTGAATTTATACTGCCCTAATGGCAGTCGCACTTGCACAGAAAACAAAACAAAACAAAAAAAAAAAATCTGCAACTGATACGTTTACAAGATACACACTAAAAACGGTGTCGGATTGGGCCGCCTCGGAAGCTAGGGACCCCCCCCCCCCCGGGGAAGGCTCCACACTAAAGGTGGCCCTTCTTAACTAATTTTTTTTTTAAATTTGAAATGGAAAATTGTATTCGTAAGTTGCAGGAAACGTTTTAAATTCAAGCTGGCATATTTAAAATGCGATGGCTTCCAGTGCTTCCGAATCCCCCATTACAGAAAGCAGCCTTTGTAAATTTGTCTCTTTTACTTGAATTAAATGTGTGTGTGTAATTGTGTTGCAAAGTTGCACAAAGGCGTTTCAATTTAACGCCGATTTCTTTAAAAAAAAAAAAAAACTTACGCTACCTGCCGGGCCCCTTGGTTCCCCCTCTACAAAGATTTTTCAAAATTTAAAATGAATTCGTCTGAAATTTTTTTTAATTAATTTCTTTGAGCCTGAAGTCAACCCAAGCAATTTAATGCTTGTATGGCTGAACCGGCTCAATTTCGAACATTAATAGCTTATTTTTTGAGAGAATAAATATCTGGTAAACTGAGGGGCAACGGAATTAGCTCCGGGAAAATTCCGATCGTCGTTGGGGCCGAAATTGCATCACTACTTGCAAAAAAGTTTTAAATTCAAACCGATTTCTTAAAAATACGTTTGCTTCTGGGGCTCGGTTCTTCTCCCCCCCCCCCTACCACAGGAAGCCCTTGTCAATTTTTTTTTAAAATTTGAAATGAAATTGCATGGAAAAATGCATCCATAAGTTGCAGAAAAATGCTTCACATACAGGAAGATTTCTTTAAAATACATTAGTTTGCGGGGACCACTAAACCCTACTGGGGCACTGCTCCCCTTGCTGCTTTGCCGAGGCTTACCACTTGTCCCACTCAGCACGAGGGCCCCCTTATTCCCTGCAGTACCTTCCCGGGGAGGCCCGACCCCTCTCAAACCTACCCTGATTAAAGGTATACATACATCCGTGTTCGCTTTCCGGTATGACTTTTATTTGCAGCATAAATTCAAACGTATGTAAATGTTGGAAACGTATCTAAAATCCAATTTTTTCCCAGGAACGAAACTGGTTTGCTGCATTCACTGAAATGCTGCAAAAGCTATACATGCTGAGGTTTCACCAGAATAGAGAGAGAGTATGTCCTTTTAATAACGTACAAATAAATTAACCAACACTGCCAAACTTGACGGTGTTAAATTTAAAGTCGTGCGGTGATGCTGTTAAAAGCCGTGTAGTGAAGCCTAAAGCCATCTCCAGACAGAAGAAAATTTCGTGTGAAGCGATGCTTAACTACGTGTCTACAAGGTCAAAATTGGTGCAATTGTATGGTTGCTGTGCGTTTAAGAACCAATATTGAAGTCTTTTTTACTCCATACTTCGCCGGCGTGCAGCCGCGAGCAGCCAGTCTGTTTAGGGCTTTACTTGGGACTACAGTTCGTAGCGGCAGGTAATAAATAACTGCTAGACAAAATGCTTCGAAGGCTACCTCATTTTGCATGACATTTAATGTCAGTGGCTCTTTAGCCTCATCTTCTGCATTGTTTTACCATGGTTCTTTAACCGCATCTGCGCACTTTCTGCTGTGTTGTCATCTTGTTGAATCTCCTATGTTTTTATACTAGTCAAATTGGCCGAATTAGGCTAGAATTTTCAAAATATGGGCGCAAAAACCTATATGTTGGCATGATCTTCTTTTCAATTCCTTCCTTTTTTCGAGCTTGGTTTCTATGAACCAAGCTTTCATAGTCTAGCAAGCAGCGTCGACACGGTACGAATCCTCCTCATCACCGACTGACGCTATACTAAATAATTTACTCTACGCATGTGCAGACTTCGGCAGCTCTCCATGACAACGGACGCAAGCAGGCTGACGTCATAATGGACGTGCTGGATTGGATGTTTCAAGTGCTCGGGATAAGATAAGAGTACCGGCAGTAAAACATAGTGAAGAATTGATTGTGCTAATCATTAAAATGCAACCGAGATCCATTTTTCAAATGTTCTACTCCAAAAATAAAATAAATTATTTGCTTTTTGTTCTAGTCCCGTTGCCAGGATCCAAGTCCCAAATACTAGAGTACCGGCGGCATCGGCAGTCTCGGCGACGTTCCGACTTGCTTACGAAGGGATCATGTGATCGTGGTTCCTCGCGTACACGTGTGCACCGTGACTGACGTTATCTGATGGCGGAATGGTATTCACGCTTCGTTATAAGTATTTCTTTCTTGCTTTGATCTGAAATATTTCCCAAGTGCTTTGATGTAAAACACTTAATTTGTGTGAATCGAGCACGAACAACATTGATTTAAACTGTGCCGCATTTAACATTTCTTTTGTTAATAGTTAATGGAGGTGTGAATAAATAAATATTCTGTTCCGTTTGTTGTACATTCGTCTATTTGTGTCACGGATGCTGTCCTAATACATATAGGCATTTGCCGCCGCCACTGGCCGTTGGTTCGTTGCATTCAAGTGAACTCTAATCCGTTTTTTATTAGATTACCTTCACACCTGTGAGTATGGGGATACGAGCTCTAATGATTTTTTTCTAAACAGCGACGCCGTTTTTTGTTCAATTAATTTGTTGGCTTTTTTCGCATCCGTTTTTTTTTTTTTGCAATTGCTACGGTCTGGTCTATCATGTGTACAGTATGTCCAGTACACCCAATTTTCTTTGCGAAAAAACGAAACATTAGAAATGCGTATTTCTGTTCAGGTTCTGCCCAAGTTTTATCCCATGTTTGTTATTTGATGGCAACACACTAGCGTTGTGTCTAGATTTAGCATGTATCA
>JAHWFP010232695.1:28700-49867 GCA_023313725.1 Lithobius niger | reverse complement strand
AGCATTGAAGAAGGCAGATGCGAGTCGGCAAGGTACAGGCAAGGTGCGCCTCCTGCATGAAGGCAGAATAGGTGATGGGGCTTGTAATCTATGTTGTGTGCCGAGTCATTAGTGGCCCCGATTTTACCGGAAGTTCAAGTGATGCAATAAACACTGCGGAGACACAATCGTGTGACGGACGTCTTACGGCTTCTCCAAAAAACTAGGAAATAATAGGATTTTTTTCACCAAATATAGGAAAATATAGGAACCTCTAGAAAATATAGGCAGCTCCGCACCACGCATTGTTTCCTGTTACAACATTAACTAACAGCTTTACACATTTAACGAATTAATGTTTTATGTAACGAGAGTCATGATCGGGAATGTTTTTTCCGCCATTTTCCAGAAATTAACTAAATTACCGGAAATTTGTGTTGGGACGGACGTATGGCTCGCTCACTCCTGGACCGAAGACGAGTGTTCACCCACTCTTTGTAATAATATGGCCGTTGCAGTGTGCAATTGCATTTAAGCCTTTAGTTTCAAAGGTTTGTGTGCTTAGATGTTGTTGGGACTGTGAATTACGGTGTTTTGGATGGGTATTGGGCAACAATCTAATAAACCTAATTTTTTGATAAATGAAAATAAAGGCACTGCATTTTCACTAGACTGAACCAGGTCACGTAAGTGAAGATTGTGTGGCGCCAACAAAGGAGTTCTCGATCGTGCATCGTTTTGATGGTAGAAATTAGTTTCAACTGTGAATTATGTTGAATTTTGAACGAGTGACCATCTAATACCCTAAATGTGGGAACAAATGAGAATAAAGACACTGTGATTGAATCAAGATCACGTATGTGAAGATCGCACATAATGAAGAAAACAAACACCCTTCCTTGGCTAGAAGTGTGGTTAGTGCCCACCCCCAATTTCGGCCAAATTAACAGGATAAGCATATGGTCATTCAATAAATGATTTACTTTTCGTTTTGGATTGGGTTAGTAGATTTATGAAAAAATATTTAACTGTAAAAAAATGACGACGAGTCTTACTTTGAAATGAACGAAAACAAGAGTTGTATCCTTAGATCAGGCAACCAACTTCTACAGACAGTCAACGACCTCGGTTCTAAAGATAAGTCTTCACAGAAGGTACTTGGCATCTTTCTCGATGGTTATCTTTCCTTTTCCACGCATGTTTAAACTATTGTAGCCAAAGCCAAATACCTTTCGTGAGCTTCAAAGAAAAATCTTCCTTGAGCTGTACTGTAGTCTTGTTAGAAGCGTTATCGAATATTCACAAGCGTGGTGGACGAGACTTGAACATGACAAAGACAAATTGGAAAGATTCCAGAAATGGCTACAAAGTGGGTCATTGGTTTATTCAACCTGCAATACAGTGAACGTTTACGACGACTGCCTTATCGATGTACTCACAGAGATTTTGTCTTCCCATATAAGGCTATTATCTTTACTAAACTACTTGAGAAATCTTGGCTCGTTGTCACTGATGATCTTGGGACCAGCAACCACAGAGCTAACGTTTCACAATCTTAGCCTTGTGGTTTCTGGTCCTAATATCATCAATGACAACGAGCAAAGATTTCTCAAGTGGGTTAGTAGAAATAGTCTTATATGAGAAGATAAGATCTCCGCGAGTACGTCGATAAGACAATCGTCCATATGACAAGAGTCATTCGCTTTCAGTGTGTACAACCTGTGGAATAATTTGCTGCCAGAACTGATGATAACCAGTACTGTTCCCACGTTAAAAAAAAACATTAACATGGTCATGGTGTTACCTTCTTTCATACCACCCTATAAAACTGGTAGTGGGAGTATCCGACCTCATAAGCCAGTTGGCTTTCTGTCGAATTTTTATTCAAATCAAATTCATGGCAAAAATAACGCAAATTTCAACACACTTGCGAGTACTTGGGAATTTTGGATGAACCAAAAAAATGTTTTTAGTTGCCGTGAGACATTACCTGTCTTATTATTAGCAATTCCTTCCTGTATTCTGGCTCAATCCCTAGAGATGAAAAGTTGGTTTCTCTGCTGGGCTTGCAGCTCCCCTTCATTGCGCATGTACAGGCCTCGGTATATAAATGCTCGAGTCGGAGCATTCATCATATTTCTTTCTAGGGTGCCAGGTCGTGTGGTCACTCATCTGCTCTCCGGATTCTCCAGCTCTACGGTCCCCTTTAGTGTGTTTCGTCGGTTACTTCGGATGTAACCGTGGCATCCATGGAACTATCGGTCCATTGTACTGTGACTGATTCCCCTAGTGACTGATTCCCCTGTACAGCAAAATACTGGTCCCTCGGTTCCCACCGATAGTTCGTTAGCAGGGAAAAACCACGGATTTTTCTGCTCGACTTTCAGACTCTACGGTTACCTTTCTTCATGGCCTCTGCGGACCCACCGGTTCTACCTGTCACCAGCTACAGTTCCCCTCTGCTACGGTCCACCCTTTTTGGCAACAAACTGCGTCCGGGTGGTCTTCCGTCCGTACTATGGCACAGGTAACTGGGCGACCGGCAACCTAGCGCCCACATACTCCGCAACCGTCGGAGTAACTGAACACCAGTCCCTACAGAGGACGGTCCTTCGACCTTTGGGCCCAGTCTCCTTTAATCCAAAATTTTCGGCTCAACTGTCACAGTTCCATCGTTGATATCTCACCATCCACATGCTTTTCCGACCAAGTACTGCAGCACGGGCTGCCGGCGACCGAATGCCCACCTACTTCTACGTGCGGTTACTCTTGTGGCGATGTGTGCCTTGTGTGCACAGACACTCGGAGCCTAGTAACCGGAATTGAAGACCCAGGTTCGTGACCCGCAGAAGGCCGCGGCCTGCTGGCCACCTGTCTCCTTTTATTTCCGGCTTTTTTTGCAGACGGCAACAAGGGTTCGCCGCCTGACCTTCAGTACATCTTCTGTTCCTTCGTTGGCCCAGGGCTCGGGCCCCTCCTCTCTGCGAACCAGTCGGTCCACATCTGTCCAAGTATTTCTTCCCACAGTCCCCTCGGGGCCCCAGCCAGCGTTCTCCAAACCATGAGCTGTTGAGGGCATCCAAGGAGCCACAGTATCACCGCTCAGCCTTCAGCATGCCACCGGCCAGTCGACAACTACATACAGATGAACCGACAGACTCGTTTACCCCTTTTCGGCTCAAATTAACAGGACACCTACAGCTCTGAATTCTGACGTTCAACCTATTACCAGTGCCTGTGCATGATGGCCATGTCACGTTCTCCGATGCGAACACTCATTTGACCCATGCTACCGATACCATCGCTTTTGTACTTGGTATAACAAGAAGTGCAGTAGGTGGACTTCGACCAGCGACTCCAATTGACAAGCAACAGGTCTACCTTCCACTCCTTCGTCATCACGTCTTTTAAGGCTCAATTCACAAGTTTTGCCTTGCCAGAACCCTTCAACAATGGTTACTGTCAACTATGCCATCAATCACGCCACTGTCTCTGCTGCAAACAAACCATTTCCTCTACTTTAAACTCGTCGTCAAACAAGTCCCTCCACCATCTTTTCCACAGTCTCCAGTACCACCAGCACCGTCAGTCCCTCCGGTCCACCGCTATCAGATGCCTCTACTTCATCACCACTCCCGGTGCTTCCTGTTTCTGCCACCTTCGTTGTCTACGGTTTCCATAGTCTCCCTCCAGAATTTGGATTAACATTTCCTTTGGTCCATACACCCTCTCCCTGTTTACTACAAACATTGCGTCTCTTTGAACGTCTGCTCAGCAATTTCCCATTGCCCTGGCCCAGTAACGTGCCAACAGACTTGCATTATTATTAACTCTTTAGGCAGAGACTTCAGATCTCCATTCCTGACGAACATCCCATCGAGAGCCCACTATGCGGTTCCTCAATGACTCCAATTAATCCCTTGCAAACGAAATCTGTCACAATCAGACTATCGTCAAGATCCCACCAGCAGCAGATTTTCGACTCCCGCTCCAGTCGCCGGTTCCCCGAGGTCGCAGATTACAGCAGCTGCCGTCGGTTCCCCTCTTCTTTCTGCGGTACCACCACAAACGATTCCGGTTCCAAGCGTTCTTACAGCTCCACCATTGACCAGTTCACAATTCCTGTCCAACACCGGTCCTCTCGTAAACACATGGTCAACTCCTTCCGCGGCTTTTTCCTTACCGAAAATATCCACGTACAGTGTCTGGCAATGACACTGCTTCAGTCCTTGTGCAAGTTTTTCCAGGGCTGCTTCACTGCTACTCTCTCACATGTACAAAGTGTCGGCACACAGTCACAGGGATGGCTCTCGGTTCCGAGACATACCTTGTTTTTTCCCTTCACCAGTACTCCCTGGACTTCTCTACCATGGCGTTGAGGAACAGGTCTCTCACCACGGTCGCAGCTTTCTCCTGAATTTCTGTACTGCGGCCGACGACCACCAACAATGCGCCTGTCTCCAGACACCCTCGCCTTCCTATTCAACAGGCGTCTAATAAGACCTACTACGGTACCGGTTGCTCGAAACTCTCTTGTTCGATTTTTTTTTCTTCGGAGTGCTCCGGATTCTTCCTACATTAATCTATTCTACAAGTACGAAAAAAGGTGTCAAAATATAGGAAGGCCTACACCACCTGTTCATCACTTTCAGCTACACGACACGTTCCTGAGCACATCACGCCTACTACTCTCCCTAGCTTCCACGGTTACCACGTCGGTCCCACGTGCCGTCAGCAGCAGTGGTTCCCGCTCAGAAGTTTTTTTCTCACGATACCCTGCTCCTGGTCACCGCATGCCTTCCAGTGATCACCGTCGTCTCAGACCCACCCAGACAACGATCTACTTGAGGCAATGTCTTTTTGTCGTTTCTCTTACGTACTAAGCTCATTTTTCAGACCCAGAACTCGACAGTCTTCCAACTACACGTGTCTCCGTCCCTGAGGTTTTCCCAGTCCCATCTTACACGGTCACCATGCTGGGTTCCAGTCTTCTACTAGATGTTCCCTGCTTGGGGTGACGGTCGGTTCACTGAATCTCGGATTCAGGGGTCGCAGGCTGGCAGCACGGGTATTCGTCAACCTTGGTGCCTCATCCCAGTGATGAGGTCGTGCTAATAATAAGACAGGTAATGTAAGTTTTCATGGCAACTAAAAACTAAAACTTACCAGGGGTACCTGTTTGAAGTTTGTTTGAGGCCTGTGCTGGTACATGCGCAATGAAGGAGAGCTGAGAGCATGGCAGAGAAGCCTACTTTTCATCGCTAGGAATAGAGACATAATACAGGAAGGAATTGCTAATAAGAAGACAGGTAATGTATAGTTTCATTTAGGCACCCAAAACAAACTTCAATCAGGTACCCCTGGTAAGTTTAGTTTTTGCACTCTCATTCGTCGTCTTCTGGCATTCGGTTGTCACTACATTACTGTCGTTGGACCAGCGCAAGATCGAATATTCTGCAGAAATTTTGTGGATCTGCAGAATTTTACAGAATTTCTTCAGTCTGTTGTTCAGTTTCAGCAAAGTGAAGATAAAGTCTGTAGATTTTCTTCAGTTTGTTGTTCACTTTCAGCAATCGAAGATAAAATCTGGAGAATTTCTGCAGTTCTCAGCAAGTGAAGATCAAATCTGAAGAATTTCTTCAGTTGTTTGTTCACTCTCAGCAAGTGAAAATAAAATCTGCAGAATTTCTGCAGTTATTGTTCATTCTTAGAGATGGCAGAAATGAAGCGTGGTTTACTTTCAAATTTTACGAAAATGTAAGCAACAACACTCCATCATATAAAATATGTTAGATTATAAAAATTATCACGTTTATATTAACCCTTCAAGAACTGGTGTGCCTGAAAAGCGCCCATTCCCTCCAGAACAGGAGCACCCGGAAATGCGCCCACGATGGAAAGTTTGAAAACTTTTAAACGTGGAAATTTCCATACAAGGATTAGATTATTATGGATTCGGAGGGCTGGATTTTTATGGATAAAGATGAAGAAATTCGTTAAGTCCCGCTGACTATATTGAGGGGACAAAAGGAAGTAATGTTCAGTACAGTTCAGTTTTAAGTAGTTATAACTATTTTGATTGTCGGAAAAATAGCGCTAAATACGGAGTAGAGCAACGATCGTGTAATGCAACTTTCTCAAAAGATTTTAAAAAGCTTCTTATGTAAACTGATTTTAACTGTTGCTGAAGCAATGTTTTAGGATTACAATACCTTGTGGGTTCACAGTAAACGAAATTTTATAGGACAGTTTACCTACTACGAAAGCAATCATCCGTTAAGTTTTATCGCGTTTGTTCCGGAGCCCAGATATCAGCCGCGAGGCCAAAATTACGCGTCAATAGTTACATTACTTTAGCGGATATCTATAAAATACAAACCTGGACCCATACAAATTAAGCATAGTGATTGGCTAGGTATATAAAGCTGAATTTACAACTATCACAGTTTTAAGTAGCCTAAAAGTATAACAAACGTACATGCTATGATGTGTAGATTGGACGTTGGTATGCTTACAATAATAAATAATGTCTAAATTTCCTTGATACTTAAGTGGCAGCTGAAATGACTACTGAGGTTTTGAAAATGGTATTTTTTTTTGCTCTAGTTCCTCTACTGCAGAAAAACTGCAGGTTCAAATCTACAGAAAGTGGCCACGTAACTGCAGATTATTTCTGAAGTTTTTCTGCAGATTTTTTTAGCTGGGATTGTCCCCGGTATTTGTGAGAATGCCGTACTTGCGGGAAAGTTGCCGAGCAAGGCTGGGCTGCGTTAGACAGATGCAGGATATTGCAGATGACGGTGGTTGTAGGTTCATTAGACGGACCTTACACGTTTCAAAGTGCTAAACCGACATCAACTGTAATGTTTTTAAATGGTTGTCTCTAGGAGTGTTGAACTCAGAAGTGCTGCCTTTTCACCAGGCGATCTTGTGTTATCGTGGTGTAGAAACACGAAGAAGAGTGAATGTGCCGCCTCAGGGGGCATTTTTCCACCACCAATAGCGAACTTCACAACAGCGTCGCATCCCACCATGATGACAAGATCACCTGGTAAAAGGCAGCCATTTCTCTTGAGCCCAATACTCCTAGAGACAAGCATTTGAGTCGATCTCAGTTTGCAATTTGAAATGTGCTAGGTCCTAATGAACCTACACCCACAGTCCTTCCCCAATATTCTGCGTCTAGTGTAGCTCAGCCTTGCTCAGCAACTCCCTCGGCCAACTCTCTCTTCACTGCCATTGCGAACAAACTATGTTGAAAAACCGACATCATACGAAGAAAAACACACGAAAAACGTTTAAAAAATGGGAATAAGACGAACGTCCGGTCGCGTCCCAGACAAAGTAATGAACGTACGCGCATGCACGATGTTCTTTGCTGCCATAAGCAAAACGAAAGCTTCTGTGGTGGGTATCACATTATTTTATGTCTGGGAAAAGCATCTAATAAATTAGCATTCAGGGATAGAAACAAGTCCAACAGAAAGGCCAGCATACATCAATGCTAAGTTAGAACTATAGCGTGTGATGAAAGGCAAATTAATCCCAAGACCTGTCTTAATCACATTTTCCCTCAATTTCATTTGGCAAAATAAATAAAAAGTAAGTGAAGTTTTTACAAAGCAAGAGTGAAATAGGTTTGGGCTCTTGCGCTTAAAACTCCCGATCTCACTTTTGATGATCGTAATTAAGGCTGTGCCGGTGCCACTTTTCCCGATACCTGTACCCGTTTACCCAGTTCCGTCCCAGAACCGGTGCTATTGGTCATTTGCCGATATTGTGCCGATGTCAAGTGATAACTGAATACAGAACGTATTGATACGTCAGTAATTTAATTGTTCGCCAACACTTCATAGCTCAACGAGATTAAAACCTAGCAGACTATTTAAAAGTTGCCTAATTTTTAGTAGCGTTGGGAACGATATGCCATATTATTAATGTGCGAAAATGCCGATTCTGGAGAAAAAAAAGCCGATGCTGGTACTTTTTGCGGTACTGGTTAACCCGGTGCCGGTCCGATACCAATACTAGTGGTACCTGCAGCCGCGTCCCGGTACCAGTATCTGCACAGCCTTAATCGTAATACAAAATATACAGCGAAAAGCTAACGAGATTGTCGCGGGGCAAAGGCGGCCAGCTGACACTTTCAATGTTAAAGATGTAGCCTACCACCGAGAAGTAGCTTCAACGTGTTAACCGTATGTAGTCATTAAATAGTCTTATCAAGAAAGTTCCTGTCGTCGATTGTAGCACGAAAAGTCGATCTGACAGGGCAAACGGAAATCTACGAACAAAAGGCAGCATTGCCCGTAAGGACACTCGCTAAATACCCGAGACAGTAACTCACCCGAACAATTTATCCACTCAAAATTATAGCAATTGCAAAGTTATTTCGAATATCAAGACAACTGGATGTTTGTTTACTTTGAAGCAGTGTCCTCTATTACGACCCTTGAAGCATTGTTCTCTAGTGCAACCTGTCTAGAACCACTGGAAGAAATACGTCTTCGTCTCCATTCATGAAAAGCTTACAAATCCCGATGATTGCACTTCGTTTTCTGCTATCAGCAAGCTTGTAATTTTTAAGCTCAGAGAATGCAACTTGGTTTCTTCGTTGCCAGTCGCAGGAGCAGTACTGTAGCCAAGGAAGTCGGTGGCAAACTCCAAGTATGGGCAAATAGGCCTTGAAGAGGAGTGAAGATTAAATGAGCCTGTATCTAGTGTCTCGAGAGGAGTCCGATCTCTTGTAGAATAAACCGCGCTGGTGGCCAACACAAGGTTTTGAAACACCAAGGTTGTTTGTGACTTAAAACACCCAGGTGTCTCTCCTTCGCGACATTTCATTTCAGTGTATTTAGGATTACAGTGGCCAAGGTGCATCAGATGGCATTTCTTCGGATTAAAGGATAATTTTACAGTGGCCCTATCACTGACTGAAAAGCGAACGAAAATACCATGGCGCCATCTAGCAGCAGTGATATTGTTAACCTTTACAGCTCGCTCCTAAGCACACGAGGATGTACCAAATTTTTAACTCAATATTAAGGATGTTGTAGCTTGTTTCGTAAAAAGAAATGGCGTTGTGCATTCCTTCACTTGGTGCAACCAAGTGCTAGATAGCGCTAGATGTTACCAGATTCTGCCTACTTACAATCGGTGATAGCGCATTTTAATTTAAATCGGCCAGTGTTTGGATCTCCTCCAGGAATTCACACTTTTCTTTTGAGTGTAGTAACTGGCGTAGCAATTTTCTGGTCATCACCAAATTTAAGTGGGTGGAAATCGGTCCTTGTTGAAACTTAGCTGTGTAAATACCAAAGTCGAGAGCCAAGTGCCCGAGTAATGCCCGGTCGCACATCAGTCCAAGACATAACTCTTTTCTGTCATTGAAAATACGTAAACACGTTCAAAGCAGCAGAAAAACCTCAAAATAGTGCCTGACGAAGACAGTTGGGAGAGGTACATCATCCTCCAAGCAAACTGTCGAAAATTTGCGGAAAATTGCGTTGTGAGATTGTGCGTATTTATTTTGGTGCTTCGAATTTTTTGTCATTCCGTAAAAGAGAGACAACATTTAAGAGCTATATAATTATCTATTTGCCTTTTAGTATGTTACTCAAATAATGAAAAACGGCAACTTCCACACATCCCCAACTACACTGGTGCAGAAAGCGACTGTTAGTATGTGTTGGTTAGTGGCTTAGTTAAAATGAGTAATTTGCTTTAACACAAATTTGTCCCAAGAACAGTAGACCCTGTATTATATTGGATAATCCAATTTACATGCAAAAGAATATAACTAATTTCTTGGCTCAGTTTTACTGAACTAGGCTTGATTGTACTAATACAAAAATCTCCTAAGGGTGAATGAACCCATCACGTTCAAGAACACGAGAAGTCCTCGGCAGCCATGGGGAGTGCAGAACAAAGGGACTCCATCGTGATGGAGCCTAGTGAGAACTGTTTAAGCAGGAGGAAGGCCACACAAGTCGCATCAGCTTTCAAGAATGGGCAACGGGACAGAAGACAGCGAGCTATGCCCCCGGACTTGACGGTGCCAGCCAACACATGGAGCCGAAGTGCACACATAACTGAAGACACAATTATTCAGGAACTGGGAGTGCTTTACAATATGGCGGCAGCAGCCAGTGGCATGGTAGCTGACGCCCAATGGAAAGCTCTATGGCGACTACTTCTATGGAACTCGCTACTCACTGGCTGTTGAATTGACGAGGATGACCCGGCCATCGCCAACCAAGGAAAGACGCCACATACCCTTATGGGTCTGCAACAAAATCTACTTCTATAAACACTTCACCACATTGGTTGGTGGGCAGGCCAGACGCCCGCTGCACACCGTGCTCTGATGATTAGTCTCGCGACCTCGGGCAGAGGGATCGACCACACCAGGAATAGGACGCCAAGATGCCGAAACAGTGACCACCTTCCCGACGAAGTCATCCACGTGATGCTGACTACGTACGGCTGAGAGTCTGTCTTGGGCAGCTGCCCCATACCGACAGCAGCCCAGCACCGCCATTGCAGCTAGCATAACGCACATAGTTTCACAATCATTTACCTAGTGGCTCGCTAGATCTAATCAACTCCATGACGTTGTTAGTCCTCCCTCATTGGGAATAATGACAACTGACAACACTATTGACACGGTGCTTAGGCAACGGATGGATTAGCAGGATAAGATAGGTCCGGCCATGGAAATGATTGAAAGAAACAGGAGTGTACAGGAGTGAGGGTGTGGGGAGAGCGCATGTGTTGGGCATGGCATGGCATGGGGAGTGTGGAGCCGTCAAGTGTGTGTCGGAACCAGAAAGCGTACAAGTACTTGTGTTTGCCCAAAAAGGTCAGGGTGAGGGAGCGCTAGCTCGTATGTACAGGCCAACTGGAGACCAACGAAGTTGACTGCGTTTCCTCTTTTTGTAGTATAGGACGTGCGCTATGGACTGTGCGAAAATCGAAACTTTCGATTCGATTTCGATTTTATTATGTTGTCGAAATCGAATCGAATCCGTCAAACTCAAAATCGAAAAATTCTATTAACACCGATTAACAAGATTCCCACCGATTAATGAGATTCCCACCGAGTAACGAATTACCCATCTAGTAACGAGTTGAATTATTTTCGATTTTTTGAAAATGTTTCAGTAAATACACTGAATAAAGTTTAACAAAAAAATTTGAATCAAGTAAAGCATTAACTATAGTCAAAAATGTGTAATGACTTCGTTTTATATGGCAACTGTGCATGGTACCATGTTAATCATTGCTACAATAGTGTAGTCAATGCCTTACAACATGCCAGTGTAAGTTGAGCAATCAACTAAGGGGCAATAATTTGCCAAACTTGCACAATATATGAAGTTAATTTGACTAAATAAAATCTAAGGATGGTGCTACTAAAAAGGGGGAGTGGGGGAAGGTGGAAGCTTGCTTTCTAACTTTGTATTAAAACCTAAATGTAGTTTTGCGCAATGAAGACATAATTCGAAGTTCAATGTGTTGGAGTGATAAAAATTGAAAAACAAAATAGTTTAAAATCGAAAAAGAATAAAATTGAATTTCGAAATCGAGATGTTCTTCCCCAAAATCAATCGAATCGAACCCAAAATATTAAAACTGCACATCCCTAGACGGCACTTGGACAACCGGTAAGACCAAGGAAATGCAGCAAAAAACGACCATCTGACATCTGCATCGACGTTTATACTAATTTTTTTTTCATTACTCTTGTTAACATTCTTTAATGAGGCAGCACATTACTACCGCCGCTATACGACTCGTATCTTTAGCCAGTAGTACCTGTGTAAGCCTTTTATCGATGGACGTGTATCCAATGTATATCATAGTTTTTTTTTTAGGAGGAACTGCCTGCATCTATTTTGTAGCAATGGTTTTTGTAGTAGGCGTTGCACAGCGCAAAAGAGTGAGTAATGGAAGAAGCAATTAGGGCACCTGTTAGGTGTGGGCCTTTGCAGCTCAGGGCTGGTGAGAGCAGCCCGTTGCGGCACATAGTTCGAACGGTGAAGCAGGGGGGGGGGGGGGAGGAGGAGACGTGCGCAATGCAGCAGACATGTGTTTAGTGGACTCGTCCACCCCGCCTCGTAGTACGTCTGTTCGCGTTGAAGAAGGTAATGAGAGAAGTAGGTAACGATTTTGGTGTGGGAACAAGAGTCCGGCCGCAGGTGAGTGTTGATCAATGGGTTCAATAAATATACCATGGTTGATGCAGTGTAATTACATTGACAACGTCAAAAAAGCAAATTCCTCCGTCCAAATGGTGCTTCCAGCATCCAGAAGGTTGGTGGCACAAAACCTACCTTTAGCCTAACGATGTTGATCTGGATTATCAAATTAATTTTTCCTGTAGTTCTTTCTAAAATAATTTAACAGCCTTTCACAAACCTGGCTGCAACACGAGGTTGACATGCCTATATTTATTTATTCTATTCCGTACAGCGAGGTACATATGGATTTGGGAGAGACAAAAATAAACAACAACAAAATTATCAAAACAAAGCTAGCAATACACTCAAGGTAGACCTCGGTCCAAATCGCTGATCGCCTGCACCACCGCGACGCCCTGTACATGATCATGTGCCCTTTGCCTCAACAGCCGCAAGTCGTGGGGGGTACGGATCTCGCACCATCGTTCCAGATGCATTAACCCCTCTGCAACAACTGCACCAAGACCTTGTCCCCAATCGTCGGTTCCCCCCCCTGCAAGCAGCAATCAGGGCGTTGTTAGAGTTCAGTACATTACTCCACAGCGTAGCCTGTTGTAAGAACATGGCAAGTTCTAGAGTGAGGAGGTTCCCGTCTCTGCAGGCTTGATGATTGTGCATATAGCGAGACAACAGTTGAGCCCGTTTTATGGCCCCATGATAAACCCATGACAGTTGGTTCATTGTCGCCCTAGAATAGCTGCAGCAGGTTGCAAGACCGTACAGCGCCATAGCTCTAGACCTCAGCAGATGCACTTTCACCTCATCAGGAGAGGATGCAAAGGTGTGCACGATGGCATTGCTCTTCTTGCAAACCTCTGACCGGACTTTCACACATGTAAATCATCCGACAGATCTCCACTCAGTTCTGCACCCAGATAAGTTACCGACGTGACCCAAGTGAGTTTTGTTCCATTCAGATGTAGAGGTTCAACAACCTCAGAGTCACCCCCAAAGATAACTCCGACCGATTTTAGGACGTTAAATGACAGGCCTTTCGTCTCCGCCCTGTAGCACAGCCTGTCCAGAAGAAACTGAAGAGCACGCTTACTGGGTGCCAAGAGTACAATATCATCAGCGTACGCAATAATGTTCAGAGCAGTTCCGTTGACCCAACAGCCGGTAGGCAAGCCGCCTAGCTCTTTAACAGCTTCATCCAACACAAGGCAGAAGAGAAACGGAGAGAGGGGCTGCCCTGCCTATAATTCTTTGGGTCAGTTTTAGTACCCTTCTTGTGAACAGGAAGTTTAACAATTATTTGGTGTTTGGGGTTATGGATGTGGTGGTTTGGGTTCACTAGATTCATTTGAATGCTTTCCTCCAGTGTTTTTGATAAATTACGATTTCATCAAAACCACTTCAATCCCCTACCTAAGAAAACCGTCTTAACCAAGCACAAACCGCAAAAAAGATACACCAAGTGCAAAGCTCGCCAAACCTACCACCAATACTTGAACAGCACTACCTTTACACAATTTCCTGCTTCACATGCTTGTTCTACGTATGAATGGCCGCAAGTTTAAAACAAACTGAGCTTAGCAGAAATTTGATTCCCCATTATTTTTGTCTTATGCGCTATTTTTAAGTCTCGGAGTTTGGTTGATTTTTCTTTGGAATGATGGTTTGTCTTCTCTTTTATTGCTTTTTTTAATGTTACTTCAAAAATTAGCACATTTCTACTGGTTTGGAAGAGACTTGCTGAGAACATGGGCCCTTCTACCAGTTCTTGTCACAGGTGGCAGTGTGAAAAGTATGAGACAAGCCAGGCATTAAATTTAATATGCATAATGTAGACACGAGTGAACATGATCATTTTCAAGATGATGTAGGCATGAACAAAGGCAATTTACAGTTCCTCTTAACTCGAGGAGCGTACAGATCGATGGTTCCACTTAGCATGACTGCTGAGGTACGGCCATTTGAACATCCAGCAAGCTTTGTTCTTTTTAAGTTGTCAGCAAATTCAATCCATACAGGTTTTCTAAAGCGACAAAAGAATGGCTCTTCTCACCCAACATTCTGTATCAGCCACCTCGGCTGTGCTCAACATCCTTGGTCGTCGCCATCGTCTTTCTACTTACCGTATGTTGAGCGACCAAGAGCACCAACATTTGGTTTAATTACATTTTAAAATTGTTTAAACATTTCCAGCTATAGGCAGAAAGCACAAATTTTCCAACACTAATTCGGTTTTACGGTTTGATATTTGTATGTTCTTTTTTTTTTAATTTTACACAGCCAAACAACCTATTCGCCTCGGAAAAGTGGATCCGACAAAGATCCTAGTTTAGTAAAATCTAAACTAAGTAACAGTGTTTCATCTTATAAAGATTGACATAACGCCGAATTTAACTTTGGTTTAACGGAAATTACTCGCACTAACAGTTCACTTAATACCAAAAGTTCCAGTGAATGATAATTTACAGGCGAATTTTCACTGGGCGATATCGGTCACCTTCTTCAGGCCAAACCTTACACCACAAGAGAAGGGGCGCATCATCACCAAACAAGTGCTTCAGCTAGTCCCGCTGAGATTGTACGACAAATTCAAATTGGTGAACGTTTGTGCAGTTGCTTGTAAGTTTCCGAGGCGTGGCCTGAAGAAAGTGACAGATATCAGCCACCGAAAATTGCCTGTAAATTATCAAACGTAATATACCAAGAGCTAAGGATATTATCGATAATTTGTTTCAACCCGAGTGTTTTGGCCCCTATACCAAGTACTATTTAGGCAGACATTAATTTCACGAGTGCGAAGCACGAGAGAAATTATCTGCTAATAAATGAAGATTAAATAAAGATAAATCTAATAAAGCAAAAGTAAGTTTAATGGCCCAAAACACGAGTATTGAAAAAAATTTGATAATTTTCAATAGCTCGCGGGATATTTAGTTAAAGAATTTCTCATCATTTTTGATTATTTAGCACTCTAAATTGCGTATGCAGAATTAAAAAAATTATAAAAGTCGCTGCTGCCCTCCAAATATCGGTGCACCGATTTGCACTACGGCCGCCAGGAATAAAACTGATATTCGCCATCGCTTAAGAATATATCATTGGCGCACACCTCCAAATATTTTTACTTTTAAACAATTCCGTAATAATAAATTAGTAAATGTAGTACACTACATTTTGACTTTTTATAATTGCAAGAGTAAGTAAAAAAAAATTCAAAGACGCGCACAATAAATTACAAACGGTGCTCCGAATTTGTTGTTGGTTACGTTAGGCCTAACGACGCAGCAGAGCTTCGTTGGCTTTACCATCGCTTTTTACGTGCGACTGCAGGCGTTCCTAGGTTACGCAAATGATCGACACAGTGCGTATTTCGAAAGAAAGGCATTTCGGATTGTTTTTGGTAGGAAAACGCATACTTTTATTTGAAATGAATACAACAAACATATCGTAGCATGTCGACACTGTAATGTTTGATGCTAGTGACGCTAGGTAGCATGTCAATTTAAGATAGCGCTTGTCACATATTGTATTACAGTGCGTCAACTAACCATCAAAGCTGCAGGATATTTATTTACCGATTTAGTTCTGAATTTGGCTAATAAACGTCAACTTACAGTGATACCACCACAGTAGCTTTCGAAAGCCACTGAAGTGTTATCACCGAGTCTGTTGCGATTGGACGAGTTTAGTACACGATCAAGTGAGCAAATTTCTGTCAGGGAAATTCTCACTTGCATGGAACTTTTGGTATTGCGCGAGTGATTGTGTTGAGTAGTTGTTTCATCTTAATTAAATTACAATATTTTGAAAGTAACACAGTCTGCTTCCTTTAAATATGAATAATAAAGCTGGGCCGATACCGATAATTGCAGAATCGGTAGAAATCTGGATCGGCAGGCAAAACCCTGATAAATCGGTAATAAACCAAATCGAAGATATTTTCACTTCTTGTTGACCGAATTTGACGTTTGAATACACCAATTTTGAAGGTTTTTCGCCACCTTTCCAATGATCCAAATTGCAAGTAGCATTCTCTTACTGGTTAGAAATTACAACGCAAAATGTTAAAATTGTACTGGGGTTTTGCATTTTTAAATGATTTTAGCATACGAAATATTATTTTAAACCAATATTTAAAAAGAAATTATAGTTATTTATGCATATGCGTTATTTATGCAATGATATCAAAAGTATTTTTTTTTTATAAAGACGTACTTCTGTATTACAGTTTTTGATTAGTTGGTAACTGGGATCAGTTGTTAGGGATTTGGTATCCGTAATAAAGCTGATCGGCCCAGCCTTACTAACAAGTTTAATGTGGTAACAAAGTGGAAAAAATATAAGAACCCAGTAGAACTACTAGATGTAAAAAATTAAAAAAACGTTTTATGTAGAAACACATACTTATTTCAGGTTAAATATAAATCAAAACAAAGTTTTTTCTTCATTAGTGACTCTGTATCAATGATCTGTATCGGGACTCGGTATCTGCAGCTTTTTTTCTTCGAAATCGGTATGGGATCTATCGGTAAAAAGTGGTTTCGTCCCAGCCTTAATGAATAACAATTTAAGCCTGTACGACGACGCTTTGATTTTAAAGTCAGGCATCCACGAAAGCAATGATTCAATAACACCAAATTTTAAACAGTAAAATTGGTTGTTTAACATGAATTTAAGCTTTCATGCCGCGATACTGATGGAGGCCGGGCTCACACCATAAAAACCGGGTAAAGATAACAACAAAATAATTAAAAGAAGAAGAAATTACCTCCCAATCTGTACTAATTTTCACTGGCAGAATTTTTGCTATCAACATATAAAACCAATTAACTCACTCCTTAATTTTTTTTTATTAAAAATATAATTGTGGTTACCATACATTAGACCTTTCGTACATAACAAACCACTTCCAGTTTAGTAAGTTTATGAAACTAAACACGTACTTGTAATGTTTTAAACACATGGAAATAACTGCTTAATCTAAATCCAGTCCTCGCTACTTTGCATTGCTTTCATTGACTAGAACTACAGTTTTGTTGCCAATTGGTTCGAAACATTCAAATCGAAGGTTTGAGTTGAAAATTATTGAAAACACTTTTTATTATGCCAATTTTCTTTGCCGTAGTTATTTCACACGCACATAAACAGAAAAACTAAAATGCCAAGTGACAGGAACAAATGGTAGTTAAGGAAGCAAACGGTAAGGAACGAGACGTAGGATCAATATTGGCTTACAAAGGAGGGAGGGGCTGGCCAAATTCTTATGGGTGTGTGGCAAAACTATCGTCTGGAGCTAGAGCTGGAGCAGAAGGTTGCGCTGGCGGCTGGACTGTAGTTTCTACAAAATCTAAGATTTTCCTCTGGGCCATACGAAACATTTGTTGTTGCTTGTAGTAGATTTTAAATGCACCCTTAAATACCACAAACGAAATTCCACCCTAAAAAAAATACAAATTTTCTATTAAAATTCAAATGCACGCAAAAGAATTATAAAAGGCAGCATTAAGACTGACATTCAAAAGCAGGTTTAAAGGTTTCTGGGGGAATGGGGGGAGGGGGGGTTTGTTCCAAAATTCTGTTTCTCTTTTTGAGTGTACGTGTGTAAGCGCGTGCGAGAGATCCACCCCTGCTGGGCTTGTGGGAACGAAGCATTTTCTGAAAAGATGAATTTGGCATAATTTTCAAAATCCGCAATATTCTTCTTCTGGCCAAAGTAACTATCGCTATTTTGATAAGGACAAATAAGACTGCATTTCCCCAGCTAAATACCAGGTCCTTGTTCAATTACAACTAAAGATGTTGCCTCATACATTACTCGGAAAAAGAATATTTTCTGCCGATCTGCGACAAACTATCGATAAAGGAAATATTCGCACTGGTGAAGGGAGAATTTTGCCCTGTGGGAAGAATTATCAATTATAGTTCAAAATCTTTTTAACCAGACAATTTATAATGGAATGCAGTCTACAACAAATATTTTATTTTGGTTGGCCCCTTACTTGTTTAATTACAACTTGCCTACACAACGAGTAACTGTAGTAAGAAATTTTCATTAGGCCATGCAAAAAAAAAAGGCAAGGTCGCAAATGGAAGCTCAACGGGCAACCAGGAATTATTTTATTTAACACTTTGAAGCCCGACGTAACGTTTCGCGAATGTCCGCCGATGATGACCACATTTGCGTCTTACAAAAAAAATGAAATGAACATGGTACGCTATTTACCAAAATCGTCCCTTGATCGTCACAAAAAAAATCAAGGTGCGAATTTTTGGTGGTCTTTTTATCTTTTAGAAAGATCTCACACCTTCCTCAGGCACTTCGAGCGTTGAACACCTTTTGACTTGGAGAAACGGGAAGTTGGTTTGAATTTCCCGCACGGGGGAGAAGGAAGGTGGGAGATCTTTCTAAAAGATAAAAGACCACCGAAAATTCACACCTTGATTTGCGACGATCAAGGTACAATTTTGGTAAATAGCTTACCATGTTCATTTAATTTCTGTGTTAACAAGTAAAACAATGAGCCTTTTGGCCTATCGTGTTACAAAAAAATATCTTAAGGCCAATTAAAAAAGAAAAGTTGGTTCTCGGGCCCTTCCCACACCGTTTTTTTGACGGGAAATTAAAAAAAAAAAGCGGCAAAAATAGCAGTTATAGATCAAAAAATGGTACTCGGCAAGAAATTAAAATATAAAATTAACATTCTTGTCGTTACATAATTTTATGGACGCATGGTAAGCAGAATTATCAGGCAGAGTTGTTTATTTTAACCAAAATAAAAATAATTGCCCAAAATGTCACAAAAATAGGGTCGAAAAATAAAAAAAAAAAATAAAAATTAAATTCTGCCCATCCGCACGGATTTCAGGAGAAAAAGGTCCGAGAACCAATCAACTTTTTTAAACGGCCTAACTCAGCTAGTTTTTCACCAACACACATTTTTTGGAGGGGGAAGGTAGAAGATGAAAATTCACGTTTTGAAACTTAGGTGAAAATTAAAAATTAACAAATTTTCTTTTTATGAAAAACAAGGAAAAAACACAAAATATTTGTGTTTTGACAATATTTTCACAATGACAATATTTGTTCACTGTAATCATTTTCTGGTGCCGAATTCTAGTCTTTCTATGGCATGATACTATCAATAACATTCAGTTTCATGTTAAGCTGACAACACGCACTCTACACCATGTTGGATTTCATCCCAAAAAGACGCTCCAGCAAAAACCCGTAAAACGGCAACTCTGCTGCATGATCATCTAGCGACTGAAAAGTGAACTAATATGACCACCAAAGAGCCACGTAAAGCAACGGGGCGCGCACAGTTTTGCATAGTAAATCGAAAGTCAGAACGTTTTTAGGACTCCGTAATAATTAATAAAAACATACCAGTACGTTTTTAGGATCTAAAGGGTTATATGAGCACAGTTCTTGGACGTGTAAAGGTCAAAGCTTCAAGTTATTTATGTCGTGTAGTATTCAATGTTTTTCTTTTTAGTTTTTGTCAAATAACTTCTTAATAGTGTGAGTCAGGGCAATGTGGAATTTGCACGACTGAAAAGTTCATTTAGAGTTGGTAAAAATGGTATACCGATTTCAAAATTGGTCAAAATTTGTGAAAATATGGTTTTTAGCAAGTGGACCAAGATTCAGGTAAAAAATTGTGAGCTGAGATTATGTAGGCACCCGCACACACATGTAAACAAAGGTTTAACTTTGCACGGCATTACAACGAGGTTAATAATTTGGTTGCACTAATGCAGTCGAGTTGCTTTAGTTATAAAGTTCTAGGAAGATTAAAGTCCGCAGTTCATGAACAGATTATGATGTCTCATGCTTACCCATCTTACCCCCCTCTGTTGCGAATCTTTTCCCCCAGTCTTTCTGTCCTACTACATACAGTATGACAAGTCCATTCAGCAGAAAGCACAGCTCGGTCACTTTTGCCTAAGCAAACCGAAATCAATTATTCTCGGCCTCACGAATACCAGACTTTTATGCGACACCATTTTAATGCCCAGTAGTACAGGATGGGGTAAACAGTTCTATGCTCTTTGAAGGTGATAGAGCCAAGATGTGCGATAAATACAAGGTTAAAAAATCCAACCATCAATGTTATTTTTTTCCCTTCGTTTTAACAAATTATTACAACATTTCATTATAAGGCCATTTAAAAAAATGAAAGTTGGTTCTGGGGCCTTTTTTCTTAAGAAATGTGGGCAGGGATGGGTTTTTGACGTCGAAAACCGGAAAACTGTCAAAAAGTGACGAAAACCGTCAAAAACCACAAAAATCAACATTGAACTGCCAGATTCTATCAATTGTAGTAGCAGTTTTAGGTAGCACGGCAATAAGTGAACTCTTTATTAATTAACATAGATAAAGCATCAAAAACCCAATTTTACCTGGGGGGAGGTCAAAATTGTTTTCTATTGCCTAAAGAAAATATACACTACCTGTAAATTTAATTGCATTCAGTTCCCGAGTGCTTGTTACCCTGGAGGATTCAAAACTCTCTCGATACGCCCAGCTGAACCGCCCATCTGCGCATGCGCCAGCACGTGCAGACCCTCCATAAATGGTATTACGGCGTTAGCCAACCATCTATTTTTCCTCCAGATATGTCAGCCATGTGGTGACTCCAGAGGGGAGGTTGGGTGGGTATTTACAGGTAGTGTATATTTTCTTTAGGCAATAGAAAACAATTTTGACCTCCCCCCAGGTAAAATTGGGTTTTCTACTTGCCGGCTGAAAATATCACACTACCTGTAAATTTAATTGCATTTACAGTTGACCTCGTCAATATAGGTGGCGGGCACCATCATGGCGGGTTCCCAAGGGGGTTCGCTGGGTCCCAGAGATTTGGTGTAGGCTGAAGTGCGAGACGCATCAGACCCAATATCTCAAGCAGTTTAACTTAGGCAAGTACTGCAGGGGGGGAAGAAACTGGTTATTGTCAACGGACTGACATCAGTTTGAGAGTTTTGATTCCG
>JAHWFP010232695.1:0-21229 GCA_023313725.1 Lithobius niger | reverse complement strand
ACACACACACACACACACACACACACACACACACACACACACAGGAGTTAAAAGCTGCAGTCATTAACTATAAGTTGGCATTTGTTTTAAGCTTAGCTCGGCAAGTTGCACATGCGTGCAACGTAAAGGAAGATGGGGTGTTATCGGGAAAGCAGGATATTACCGAGGAAGAAGTGGTGTTATCACCGGTAAACAGCCCTAGTCCTCAATTACACCCTCCACCATGGTAGTAAGCGTGATATATTTTTGGTTTTAAGTCGAGCCTACTGTTCGTTTCTTAAAACGAAAACAAAAAATTCTCTGTAGAAGGAATTTTGAAATCACTACCCATTCCGGTAAGGGAACCTTCCTTTAACAACTAGTGTATATAGAACCATTTTTTTGGCGCACTAAGTTCTTCACTGCAAATCGAGCCTACTGCAAATGTTCTTAACGTGTGGTATTGTGAGAATACCTTGTTGGTTGTCACCGAGTTAGGAAATGCAAAACTTACCTTGTATTAATTTTAATAAGCCACCACTTATCTTTGTTAGACATAATACATGGCGGTGGCGTCACATCAGTTTGCTTCGATAGCCATACTTTGCTTCTGGTAGCATACATTGTTTGGTGTTATTCAAACATTGAATCCTGGCCCCCGATTAATTTTTTTTTACGAACTTGGAATAAAGATTGAACTTAATAAAAAGCATATTTTTTCAAGACCCACTCTGTATACATACCAGTAATGCTTTCTGTAAATTAGACTGCACTCTATCAAAGAATATTCCGCCTACAACTGTTGCAATGGTTGGAAGCACTAGAGCCCCACACAGGACACGGGTAGCAGAGACTGGATCGCCAAAGGGACCCTCATAGTTGTAGCCTTGCTGGACCTCAGGCTCAGCACTGAAAATGACAAATGCAAAGTTCTGAAGGATTGGGTTAGACCGGGGGGGGGGGGAACTGTTCTTATCTTGTTATTTCCAAATTCATAAGCTGTTCATAAATTTTTCACGTGTAAGTTAGTCAGTTGTGGGATTCAACCCGACTTTCACTTGGCTAGACGCTGACCACAGAAAACTGGAAGGTGCTTGCTCACTTTGGGACCCTTCTCAACGTTCAAAGTACACATTCGAGATTTTTCCTTTAGTGGCATGAAGTGTTAATGTCAAAGAGCTAGAGGTACGTCAATACCTCGATACTTTTGCTGGTATCGACTTGAAGGTAAGTTGTTGAAGGTACTGTTTTAAATCAAATACAACAATATTGAATCGTCTATATGTTTGTTGTAATTTTTGTGCGCCACGCTGCAGGTAGGTAAAGTAAATAATGCACAACCGTAAAACTCTATTTATATAATAATAGGTTCCACCCCCTATTTATTCTTTTGACTACCAATTAAAGGTACATGCATTCGTGTTGGCTTGCCTGTAAGACTCAGTTTTGCAACATTAATTCAAACACATGTAAATGTTGCCGACAAACACATTCCTTTTCTTGTTTTTTCTTTCGTGTGAGACGATTTTGTGACATTAACTCTAACCTGTCTAAATGTTGCAAACGCAGTTCTCTCGCACAACATACTAGAAGTATTTATAAACCTTTAAATTTTTTTCAGCGAATTGAATGATTACGGCAAACGTATGGAGACAGTGGCCATTTGTTTTCTGTACGTTTGGTAGCCGTCTTGTGTGTACAAAACTGCCAGGTAGCTGTTTCTTTAGGTCGTCTAGTGCTAGTTAAGCGCATGAAGAAACATTCAGCAAACTTCTACAGCTGCTGCACTACTGCAAGGAAAAGCGGCGCACGATATTGGAGTTTAGTTGAAGCCAATCTCACGCAGCTGACACGTTTCAACTTAGTAAGGTTCCAAAAGCATTCTCACTTAGGTCTAGACATGTTTATACCATGTCAGGTCTTGATGTCGTGTAAACACGACATATATTGATATGTTGATATATTGATATATTCTGACACAATAGTTATTGTTTAGGTCATATTTTCGTAGTCACTGTTTAGGCTATATTTTCCGTACCGACTTAAAAATCATAATAATAGGTTAAGTTTTAGTATATTAGAAAAAGAGAGAATTGCCAACCTACAGCTAAATTCTGTTCTACTGCTTAAAGGAAGATATCCATTACCTATAAATTTTAGCATTTTCATTCTCAAATGCTTTTCCCCCTCTAGTTTTAAATTTAGCCCATCGCTAGCCGGCTTCCTAACCCCAAAGTGCCCTCCATGCCAGTATATAAGCGCGTAAGGCAAGCAAAAGTCATCTTTTATTCCCCTCAATATATCATGGTAGTGACTCAAGTGGGGAGGTAGAGTGGGTACAGGTAATGAATATTTTCGTTTAAGCCACAGAAACAGAATTTAGTTGTAGGCCAGCAATTCTCTCTTTCTATTGCTACGAAAATATGGATTACCTGCAAATTTTAGCATTTACAGTAAGACCTCATAGGCAGAGGGCACCGCCTGACGGTTTCCCTAGGGGTTAGGAGCTGGTCCCCCAAAGAGTCAGACTTCAGAACTATAATACTATAATAAAAACCAATAGGATTTAGAAACTCGTCTGAATTGGTGGCCCTAAAAAGGGGCCATTGTTTTATTTCTTCTTCAGTGCATTGGGCCTGGACAACACTTCTGGCAGTGATGATGGGTCCCAGTTTGTGAAGTCCATTTGCATGGGTAGTCATATTCCCCAAAGTAGTGTGACGTGAAGACTGATGCATCCTCCGTAACGCGGCCTAAAATCTCAGAAATGGGGATGCCGTTATGGAAGGCCCACAGGAAGTTGAGATAGCCCTTAGTTCGAGTGCTGTGATTCTGACGCTGTAGTCGTGGCAATCAATGTCAGATGCTTCATAAGAGCTCTTCAGTCTCTTGATCCATTTAGTCATCATTGCAAATGAGGTTTCACCAAAGTTCTTTTTGAAGGGTAAAAAAGTGTTGGTTTCTGCCTTTTCTAACTTCATTGCTCTCGGTTTCATCTAAATAGAATCTTAAGTCTCGAACTGGGAAGAGTAGGGGTGTGCGAGTAGAATAATCGAGTAGAAAATCGAGCCGAGTTTGCAACAGAAGAATTGAGTATCGAGCCGAGTTCGAGTATTTGGTGAACACAACTTTTTTTTTGTTTGTTAGTGTAATAACAACTAAGATGCTGCGTAACGGACTACGCACATCAATGTCTACAACTAGTTTTCGTGTTTTTAGGATATAACTTTAAAATGGTTTGAGCTAGTAGCTTTTAATCTTACACCAACAGAAAGCTCTGATCGAGAAGATGAATTTGGTATATTTGAACTTCAAAGTTATCCAGTTTAGTTATGGATTCGAGTTTAGTTGGGGTAAATCGAGTCGAGTTTGATCAGATAGGAAACTCGATTTGAACTCAAAACTTTCATGCTTGCACACCCCTAGGGCAGAGAAATTTTTCGAGCCCATCACCTGTGATTTGAAGTTAAAGCAGGAATGGGTTTCGTTGGGCTTTTGAATTTTGGCTCTAAACGAAGCTCTAAGGGTTAATGAAACTACCCTGTACTCGTCTAAGAAGAATAAGTACGCAGGGTCCATTTAAAGGGCTTGTATTTCACTGCATCGTAAGCTTGAGGCTAATGTTATTAAGAATACAGTGTTCCTTGATGCGATAGTCTGCTAAAAGATCTCTTTCCCCGCGGGCTTAAAGACGCAGTTCAAGGCTGATCTGTGTAGCAAGATGGTAGATCCTTTTAAACAAGTGTTAAAGAGGTCAGTTAAGTAGTTTAATAAGCCAGGTAAACGGGAACGCGATCGACTAGTTTTCTGCAAGTGACACCAATGAAATCATTTTTTCCGGTGAGTGTCATAAATTCTGTTGGTGAAGTGTCAGATTACCTTGCTCGCAATAAATAATGGCTTGCTCTTCCAAGAATTCTTGCCTCCTTGAGTAGTATGTTATTAATAGCCACCTGTGTAAATTCAAGGTGCTGACGTTTGGGCGGAGATGGCTTCCTTTCTTTCGTGACAGTAGGTCCGAGTTTTCTAGTAGGCTCCTAGCGTTATCTATTAGAAGTTGTAGGAGCTGACGTAACCAGGCTGCCAACGGCCAATTTGAAACCACAAGACGATGAGCGTGAGGGCGTAAAGCCTGGAGAAGCACGAGGGCTAGGTCCAGCTGATGGAGACGGGGGGAGGGGGGGGGACTCTTCCTAAGCGGCTTGGAGCCACACTCTTTCGCCATTCCAAAGACTTCTTGTTGTGATCTAATGCTTTCGTTTTCACTGAAGACATCAGATGAACAGAGGAAGAAGGAGCACGTCCAATCGGAGCGGGCCCTAGAGAATAAAAGACGTTTTTTGTGCACCTTGAGCACTTTTATACTTGCGTGGATGCACATGCACACTTCGGGGTTAGCGAGCGGAGCTGATGATTGGCTGAATTTAAATCTCTAGAGGGAAAAACATTTGAGAATAAAAATGCTAAAATTTACAGTTTGCATATTTTCACAGCAATTGAAAGCAGCTTTGGCGGTGCATAAGTCAAGAAAATTTAACAGGGCCTAACAATGTTGCATCGATGCAAGCTATACGTCGCTTCCTCAGTAAAATTACACGAAACTACTTTAAAAAAAAAAACAGCTAGAAATATTGTTTGTACTTACGGCTCCCGCGCGAAAGCGCCCAGTAAAGGTATTTTGGTCGAATGCTTCCTCCAGGCTCGCAGCAAGTAGTCTTCCCAACGTACCATCTTCCCTAAAATCAGCATGATGGGAATTGTGGGCAAGCCAAGGAGCAGTAGAAGTGGGTCAACTTGCTCCATGTAGTTCAGCCCTTCTTTTTGGCCGAGGATCTGGAAAAATGTTTCAATTTGAGAGCCATAGTGCAATACAAGAAACAAAAAAAGATTCCATCATTGAAAATTTCTTACACATGGTTAAAAAAGAACTACACATTTTTTCCTAAATTTTCAACCACAACGTGTTTATATTAGGTCATAAAATTGTCGAGTCGGCCACACGAATGGATAGGCATTGCTTATCACCAAGTCGTTTATACTTCTCACCAGAATTAGTAGTGACGTTCATGAAACCCATTCAACTTGGCGTGTATTCTGTGTAACAGTAAAGTGAACCCCTTGTTTTTGGAAGACTTTATTGGCAGGGCCCACTTACCTTCATCTGTATGCATTTTTCAGGAATTCGGCAACTACTGGCCAAAATGGTGAGAGAAAATCCCTGGGCTGGTCCATATTTTAATTCAACTCATCAAATCGGTAACTAAAACCATACTTGTTCCTAAAATACCTATGCTACTCAATTGTGCTAGCAGGACAAATGGTTCTTAGCCTGTTTAGAATTACGAGACCATGTACCACACCTTTCAAGCATACGCTAGAAAATTAGAGAACATTGCAATTAACATTTAAACTTGAACTTGCACTTTAAAAAGAATTCAAACCGAGATCACGGACGGTAGGCTACGTCTCGAGTTGCAACGGGAAAAAAAACAACAACCACCAATTTGTCAATTCTGCCCCCACATTTAAAAACAACAGAGGTTAAACCCAAATCATTAATCAAACCATCAGTTCTGTGCTAGAAACGCTACAAGCAGCTCAATATTAATTTGCTACCACAACTAAAACCGGTGTCAAGGTGTACGCAGAACACCAGACTACTATTACAGCCAAAATTTTCGTGAAAGTGCCACATGAAAATAAAAACTAATTAAGGTCATGTCGTACACAGAGGCGTACGCAAGGGGGGAGCACAAGGGGCACGAGCTCCCTCCAAAGGAAAGTTAGGCGCCCCCACTCACAGGCCAAACTTGGCCTTAGTGATTTTTCGTATGATAACAAATGTCATAAGTATTTCAAATTGTCACGTAGCTCCAAAATTCTAAAAAAAAAAAAAAACGTGTTAAAATGTTGCTCCAGCCCCCCCCCCCCCCAAAAAAAAGTTGCTGAAAATACTGAAAAGTTGCTCCATGGGCCAAAAAATGCTCTAAAATGTGTGAATTTTCAGAACTCCTACACCACCTGGCTGGTTATTAATTTTTTTAGTACCACAAGGCGCCCCTTCAAGCACTGTGCCCCTCCCAAAAAATATTCCTGCGTACGCCTCTGGTCGTACAGTTACTACAACTATGAATTCCTTATGCGCACAAAAATCGTAATGCTCTTACCTGTAGAACTGTTACTGCTCCATAAGTTACTCCTGTCCAGTAGACGGAGCCAATCATGACTCCTGCAGCCACGAAGGGACAGAATTTGTAAATGATTCGATCGCACAAGTCCATTGCGTACACAACAGGCCCTGTAAGGGCAAGACAGTCTATTTTAATGCGTGAGCAGAGGTTCCATCACCAGAGGCTGGCTAAAAGAAGGGTTCCTGGTACTAAAATACTAAACCGTGCAATATTTTGATACTACACAAGAAGAACCCTAGCGACTGCCTGTGTTACGCTCCTATGATGACATGCGAGAAGTTAGGTAATAGGTGATGCATCTGTTCCGAGAAAGGAAAGGGGGGGGGTCTAAGACCAAGGTATTAGAGGATAGACAGAAAACTGGGAAAAACATTGGCACATGCTTCAGGATGAGGGGAGGATGGGTGGGGGAAGGAGACAATGGAGGCGAAAGTACATTTTAGATTTTAGAAAATGAAAGCACCCCATTAAAAAAATGTGAGAATGTGGGGAAGGGGAATGATAGCATGAGGAAAAGGTCAAACTACCTGCCCAAGTAGCCAAAGTCTAATTATCTATCACATTGGTATGCAGGTATTGCAAGTGGCTACTGCGTCAAGGTTACAAGACGAAAAGGCACAATATGGGTAGGGGGTAAGGGGGAAGAAGAGTAGAAAGGGTGGGATAGGACTTTGCAAGCAAGCCTGGAAGGTTGGGGGGGAGGAGAGGGTGTAAAGGGATGGAGATGGATGGAGACATGCATGTAGATATTCAGAAGTCTTTACCGTAGTTAGAGAAGAGCGGAAAACAAAAGCAGCCAAGTAATTTTAGATTATTATTAGAATGTTGTGGATGGGGAGGGTGTTGTAGTAATTATGACCCATAAAAAAAGGAGCCACATCATGTTAAAATGTTGCAAGCTACTAATGCTTCAATTGTAGTTAAGACGAGAGATTTGTTGAATTTTATTGCCTGGGTTATTCTAGCATAGTGGCACCCACTATGTCAGCACAAATGCTAAATTTCGTGTATCGCTTCTTAGTATGAAGCAGCAGCACGAAGCAGACTCCAGACTATGTTTGGAATGACCGTTATTACCCATTGTACGGTTCAAGTGATATTAAGGTATAAATTCTAATTCTAGAAACTCTTTAAAAGTAGTATGACTGATACAAACAAATCTTCAAAAGAAAGCATTTGGGAAACAAAGGACTTGTAAGGGAAATAATTCTTCATTTTCTAATGTAGAGCTACGACTCAAGTGTAGAATGCAGTCAGTTTTTAAGCCAGGAAGTCATCGCCAGCCTCTGGTCACAACTGAAAATAATCAAAGGAGAAAACCAGTCACACTACTAGACCAACTCCCCCTCCCCTGAAAAGCTGCATTGAAAATAAAGTTTTCATTGATTACTTAAGTGAATCTGAAATTACTACTAACTGCAAATGTTAGTGGAGGGCTTCCACGCTGAGATTTGGGGAATTCACTCTACCACAGCCCATTTTAAAGGCTGAGAAAAAGCTGGTCAGCACAGCTTAAAATTTTACTATTGGAAAAAAGCAATGGGTTTTTGAAATTTCGCACCTATTTCAATATTAATACAACGGACCATTAGAAAATCTTAATCCAAACGTATGACTAACCTATCCAGTCTAAGTGGCTATTACAATAAACAATATTTCTCACACGTTGACCTAGTTTTTTTTTTCTTTGTTAGTTTACACCCAATTGCACGAGACTGCCGGACTACTGGATTTTAGTACTTCACTTCCATTCGCTTACTACATTATTAACTGCTCCTTCCCAACCTTCCAGTCGACAGTCCTTTGGAATCATTTCTGAACCATTAGGCACAGTTTTAAACAAGCTGCCCAATAGCCTATCAAAAACAATAAAACCTTGTTCGCAATTTAGGAAAAAATTAAAAAATTTATAAGTTAAAAAAGTTATAAAATGAAGATGTTTCAGGTGCATAGTCAGGTGCCCCAGGTCTACCAATCAAAATTTGAGCTTTTGAAGGGTTTGTGGTTGTCATGGCATATCGAACAGACTAAAGCTATGTCCTAGTGTTATTGAAGCAAGCAAGACTTCATATTCAGAGTTAAAGTTTACTTAATTTTCAAAGAGTCTTCTCATATGGTAGTTCAGAATACTCTTGACCTGGTTTACTCCTTTGTCAATGTTCTACAAGTTTCCATGAATGCGCTTACCTAACTTGGGGAACACGATAATATATTCTGTGTGACATTGTGGGCACACTACGCTTAACGTCGTATTTCCTTTTTGTTTCTCATCAATCCATCTTTGCAAGCAAGTTTGGTGCACCCATTTGGTAGTCCCTCGACAGCGGCATGGCTTCACCCACAATGCTGCCCGGTCATCGTCTTCTGATGCAAAACAAACCCAGCACGATTTCCTGTAAACACAAAAAACTTATGAGAACATGAAAAAATAACACGTTCATTTAAAGAGGCTTGTCTCTGCCACATAACTGACCTGCCGAACAAGTTTCAGTGCGCACATAAACCTGCTTAAACCAATTATAGTAAGAGTCGATTTGTTCATTCAGTGACGATATCTGCTACTAATTGCCTAACACCAGTTGAATAATTGATTATCCCTCCTTAAAGAATGCAATCCAAAAAATCCAAATGATTTCATGGCCGCGGTTCCACGGTGTGTAAGCAACCCGTAAAACTAGCGGTCACTTGCGTTTCTAGTTTTTGATCAGCTGCGATGGTATGGTGTGACAGCGCACAGCTATCACTTAAAGACAAGTCCACTACAATTCTTCCTCATTTTTAAAACTTGAAGTTTAATTAGAATAATAGTGAACTGAATAGGCGTTCAAAATATTCAGTACCATTTGGCAGTTTTCTGGTAGGGGGGGAGGTGTCCTGTTGGCCTCCAAACCGTTTGGTCCTGGTATCTTAAAAATTTCATTTATCAACGGCGACGTTGCCACACGGCCTGACTGATATGGAGGAAATACCTAGCTAGATAACAAAGTTATAGCCCAAAAGTAGTTTAAAGAATTCGCTCCACCCTGAATAAAAAATAAATGTCGTACTGTAGAAGTTGTTCTAAATATTTCTCCTCCTCCTCCCCCTCCCCTCCCTAAGAAAAAGTACTAAGCACTAAAGTCATGAACGATTGTTCGAACAAGTAGCGCAAGTCTACGTTAATTTTGCATGCCGGCATTAAATATATAACTTTGTTGTCCAGGTATTTCGTACACATCCATGGGGCAACGGTTCAACGTCAAGGATCTAGAATACTTTAATCGAACGTTCTATATACCGTAGTTGCAAGCCATTGGTCGGTTGGTGGCGACGTCAGCCGCCGACGAGGGCTACGTAGTGACCAGCCATAGGTCAGTGGATGGATGACATCAGTCGGCTGAAGAAAAAAATAACGAACTTCGTACATGCTGCATTTTTTATTATTATTTTGTAGTAGAGGATTTCCCCAACAAATTCGACCCATTTTCGAACTTAGACCTAGAAATGTGTCAGAATCTGTGTGCAAAATTTGACAGAAATCCGATAATTCGTTAAAACGCTCTAGCGTGAACACAAAGACACCCAGACAGACAAACCGTTCGCATAAGAGACTAAATCGACTCTAATAAGGTATTGTGTTACCTATTAGTGTACGTATTGCACCCAAGATGCTTTTAGTTCGATGCTGCAGATCTTGCTTCGCGACACCATAGCATATATTACAACTTCGGGGCCGACTTGGATAGATGCTGTGGTGTTAGGATTCTATTATACATAGCCCACGCGATGTTCAAAATAGATTCCTAGGATTACAATAAAATACCGTATCTCTTACCCACCGTATACGAACACGGACTGCGTGATAGAGTATCACGAAGAAGTCGTAGGCTGTAGGCATATCCAGGTGTCGCACACATTCACAAAAAAACAAATTTTACGTAATTTTCAGGACTTTTAGACAAAACTGACACCTAAAGGCCTATTTCACGACAAAAAGATACAAACTATTTAACAACATCAGATTGCCTTGTAAAAATAAGAATAAAGAGAAGACGTTCCCAAGTTCATGAGCTGCTTACGTTTTTATTGGTGCGTAGAGATTTGTGTCACTTTATTCTTGTAGCTTACGAGGAGGAGGGGTGGGGGATGGCACCCCTGACACAGCTAAAGGGTGGTGCTACCGCCACAGTCGAGAATACAGCAAGGCACCACTCTTTTAAATAAATTAATATATGGTTTGAACACGCCGTCACCACTTTCCAACATTTCAATAGTTCTGTCACTGCGAATGTAAAAGGTTGGGCCATTGCTGGGAGATAAAAGCATAAGAGCAGTGTATCACTGCTGGCTCGTCAAAGCTAAAGCCTTGCCTCGCTTGCCTCCTCTCTTCTCATCCATCCAAACGTGTATCAGTCTAATAGAATGGTTAACCTCTATTGGTCAGTGGTGAATGAAGTTTACGGCTAGACATAAATGTGATTTTTCTTTTTGGTTGCATTATTTCCTGTGTTTGGTTACTTCACTAAATAAGGAAAAGAAAAATCTGTGTTACATAGCCTACTGTCCTAAAATTTGTTAAGAATGAAATTGGTGATTGAGTTGTCGCCGCCATCTGGGGCATAATTAATAGTCGGGACCGAGAGTTGAATCCATCTGGAAAATGAAGCCTCCATGCTACTGCTGTACTGTTCTGCTCAGGCCAGCGCAATTTTGATCCTAGAGCCATAAGCGTTGTACGGAGAGGCAATGTCAACTAGCACGGTAATTAAACATCTCATTTATGCAAGGACTAAATTTACATAATTCACTGCGCTCGATACTGATCGGAGACAATGATCAGCTTGGAGGATCGCTTGCAATAGGCCTACCAGTATCGGGCTTTTTGGTTTGGCCAGCTTGGGCTTGGCATGACAATACGCTCTGGGTGGTGAAGTTAACCTGCAACTCCGCTTAAGCAAGACCAGCTAGCTAGTGAGGCAAGCAAGATCAAAGCTGGATACCATGGATTACGCTAGCAAACTCCCATTTACGTGAAATGCGACATACACCAAGCTATGGAAGGTCGTCTCGTGAACTTCTGTTCATCCTAGACACCTTATCAGCGTGGTGAACTCACTCCTTGCCACCAATCAGAATAAAGCTATGAACGCATTGCAGACAAACATGGCAGCGATAAGCAAACCAGAGACGTGCGTTTCTGCATAATCTAACTATTTGTCACTCAGACCTGCGGTTTGAGACTTTACACATGAATCGACACCTGGGAGATACTGTACAGTATTGAATAATCAGTGTCACTGCCTCATTCTATAATCAATTTCAGAAAGTAAGCAAGTGGTGGAACAGTTATGGACACGTGGCAAGTCTGTTTAGACTTTGAATAATCACACTAGACGAAAGTAGTCTAGGGATAGACAGATATTAAAATCGGTATCGGTATTTACAGATATTATCGGTATTTTTTGTGCATCGGTATCGGATCTGTATCGCTGTTTATTTACAGATATTTTGGCGACACGACCATCTTCCGTGCGCACTGGCTATTCTGCCTAGTTTGAGAGAAACGTTTCCTGTATAGCACCGCTCGCATCGCATGACATCATCTCGACAGCGTCTCAGGGAATTTAACGCGTGCGTACTGTCGGCTTTTTGCAATTACGCCTTTCTGCAGTGTGGACGGGTTTTTTTTATGGTCAGAGGTACGAATGAGTTTGACTTTTTTACCTGTTGACTTTTTTTATAAAATCGTTATCGGTGTATCGGAATCTGTATCGGATCGGAGTGAGGGGAAAATATCGGTATCGGATCGGATAGGTATTTTTCTGTATCGGTCGATCCCTAAAGTAGTCAGGTTTTCTTCAGCTTGACACATGTCCAAACGAAAATTTTTCAGAAAGTAATAGAGTACAAGATAAGGTTAAAGGCCCAACAGACTTTTTGTTCTTAAATCATGGTCGTTGGCAGGCTTGCCTGCATTACGAAGTGGTTCCAAGATGTCGCCAATTACAACACCAGCACGAGCGATGCAATTTCCAGTATTAGGTATTTCACAAATTACATCCCTTTTACGTATTCCCAGAAACAAACTGTAATGAATGTCTACAGCCAATTTGCCAACGTGAGCCAAAAAAAATTGTGGGTGTGTATCGCTTTGCTAGCAATGCTTCGTCACGTAAGCTCGGGTTGAATTCTATCCAAGTGGCTGTGAGCAATCTGCTCACATTTTAAACTGTTCTTCGGCTTGCTTAACCTCTGAAATGGAGTATAGGCACAAATTGTGGTGAGGGGGGGGGGGGACTGAGGCTTAATGGCGCGTTGACAGCTAGGGCATTAGCGCCAAATTGTGTTAGTCCTACACACCTTTTTTTTTTATCCGCTGTTCAAAACGACCGAGCAATCGCTTAACACAGATAAACGAGTTGCTATAGGTAGCATGGTTAGTTGGCTGGTTGGCCTCACGTAAATGCAGTTGGAGTCTCAAGCGCCACAGTATTTGCTGTACAGGAAGAATGCAATAGTAGACGTGCCATTAACTTCCGTAATAATTGACTTACCGTAACTTAATCAACTTTCGTTTTGGTAAGTTAGATTTATTAGTGGGTTCCTCAGCACTTGTCCCCTTGGTATCCTACTTTATTAACATTATTTCTCACTTTAGTTTTTGTCAAATGTTGAATTTATACTAAAATGGCCTATGTGTTGTTCCCACTTGGAATATGTCAGTTTTGGGTTTCGTTACAATTATTGGGATGAGGAGGGAAGGCAAATTTTAACAAGGTGAAAGAATCACACAAAAATAACTAGACATTTAAAGCAACAACAGCACTAGGGGTATGGATGGGTCAGCGACACCAAACTTTCAATTGTTACTGAAAGCAGAAACTGAAACAGAGTTGGATTTGTCGGTTTTTTTATATGGGTTTCGAAAAATCAAAGATTTGGTTTGTTGCTGTCCTGAATTTTTAAATAGTTATGGTTTTTTACATATAAATGACAACAACGTTCCTAGTCGTAAAATTCAACATTTCTTTTTTTTTTTTTAAATTGCACCATGCTTTTCAAGTGTTGGCATTTGAGACGTTCAGTTGTGTGCCATAGCGGGCATAAACCATTTAGAGTATGTATCTCATGTGGAGTCTACCGAGTGCCAGCACTTCCGAAAACGACACTCTATGGATGAAGGCTGAGCTGATATTTACACACTCACAAACACCATGCATTCCAATGCGAACTTTCGACATAAAAAGTTACAATTGTTTTCACATTCTTCATTGCTACTAGGCTACAAAATCAGATCAACAAAAGAAAAAGGTCGAGGAAAATGATGCCACAGCCAGGCTCACCACCACTGATGCTGCGTAAACATAAACTGGAGGCAGGAAAGAATGCAAACTGCTGTTTTGGGTGGGAACAACCGGAACCGAAATGGTGGTTTTGTGGTACGTAAAACCGAAACCAAGCCATCCCTATTCGGGGGGATACAACTGCTGGCTACGTAACCTCTAGGCTACCTCATTACGTACAGGCTACTATTCCTTTTGTTTGAAGGAGAATCCGGATAGACTAGAACTGGTATTCTGGCACCCATATGGAAGAATGCTCTCACTGCTTACTCGCTCCAAACCCGGTGGCAGAAAGAGGTGCGACGTGTGACTATGTCACAGATAATCTGGCACAGTCGCAAACAAAAAATTGATGTTTTGACCAAATTTCTGCTGTTTCGTCAATTTTTGACCGATTTGGACATTCCAATATACCATTTTAATCGTCTCGACGAGAACTTTCCATTGATGGAAGAGCCTGATCAATAGGATAAAGCACTGCAAAGTTATTCAGTAAAAACCAACTAATATGTGGGTAACCACACGAAAAAACAGATTAGCTGCAGATAATTTTTTCCCAATAATTGGTGTCGCAGACAGTGACACAAAATTCTGCTTCTGGGGCTCCAAAATAACTGACGTAGAATAGGGATAGGTAGTTACAATTTTTTTTGAAAACCGAAACCAATTCAGATTTTGTGTCAGTTTTTCGTACGGTATTAGAAAATTCAAAGATTGCTTTGTTGTTTTAAATTTTTAAGTAGGCCTAATCATCATTTTGTATGTATAATGGCAGCAAATGATGCTAATCATAAATAAAGAAGGGCAGAAGAAATAAGTGTCACAGCCAGGCACATGGTTAATGACGCTGCTGAAAATGCAAGCAGGAGCGAGTTGGAAACTACACTGTAGTAAAACTAATGTTACCAAAAAAAAAAAACAAGAAAAATCGAGTGGGGGCGGGTAAAAAGATGGCAAAAACCGATACCGAAACCATGGTTTTGTGGGCATGTAAAACCGAAACCAGAACCGAGTCAAAAAATGAAACCAACCCATCTCTCCCGTAGAAGATCTTCCGACATCTTTTTTGACCAAAGGTCAGGACTGCAGCCAAAAGCCTCATGTTTTGTCATTAGGCACTTTTTCTTCGTACTTTGCAGTCGGCCTAAACGGGGTAGACAATTTTCAAATCCCCCTGTAACCAAACCAACATTGCCCCAGTATAGCCTACCATTTTCAAAAAAAGTGAGTGTTTGATTGTTTTGCCATTAAATTCATTTGGCAGTATTTTTCTGAACCCGTTAAGAGAGTTGGGAGACAAAAAATACTACAAGACTTGGATGTTTTCTTTTTAGGCCATGAAACAACTTTTTGCCCCATTTTTTTTTTAAATTCTGCTGCCCATTGTAACCAAGTTAGTCTGTTTCGTAATTCACTGTGTGAAAAAATACATCAGAGGTAGATAGTGACCTGGCTGGGACGTATACGGAAGTCAACGCACTACCATCCAGACTGATACTGATAGAGGATTCCAGTGTTGCCAATATTGACCCATACCCTGGTGCAGTATATTCATCACAGTCCCATGCAACGATCCTTGCTATGACGCAATCAATATCTTACATTTGCAACATACCAGTTCAATATGACCCATATAGCCATACGACGCCTACACACAGAACGGTTACAAGAACCCAAACTTTGTAAATCTTTCATTCTACGTCATATGCGGATATGGAAGGAAGGAATACATACGCCAACTGTAATTGAGCAATAATCATCGTTACTAGGCCTCACCTTTCCTCCGTATCAGCTGTAAGACTGACGTGACTGTGACTAAGATCGCTCATTTTTTTCTTGACTATCTTTTGTGGCGTGATCTCCTTTCTTCCGTCATGATTTAGATGTTCGAAAGTGGGAAATTTAAATATTTTACATGAGCAAAATTGACGAGTAGGTAGGATCACTCCTTCCTTTCCTTTTAGCCGGAAGTTCAACGTTCGAAGTTCGACAAGACTAATTGATAAACAACACGTCTTAATTCGGGAGAGAGAAATTCTTAAGGTGTGAATTGTGTTACAAAATCTCTCCAGTAATGACGGTAAAACTGTTGTAAAACTTTTGGAGTAATACTTCTTAATTTTAAGAAAAACAAACTTAACATCCAAAAATTTTTGCTGCGTAGAGACGTAAATCTGCAGTGCGTGGAGCCTCTTAAAGTGTCATTGGATTGTCTAAATACAGCTGATCGAATCTCATATCTAATCCGAATGATATTCAACATTATGTTTCTTATAATTTATATTGTCCACATATTGATATGTTTCTAAATGTATATCTGATTTATGCCTGATGCGTAATTTTTCGTCTTAAAAGTAAGGGACAGCAGATTTCGTTTATAGGCATTGCCTTGGCTTCAATTAAAAACAACGGGTCCCTGGTGGCCAAAAAGGACATTAAAAAGGTAAATTTTTATCATAATTTGCCTCCAGAAAAATAGATGGCGCCACTATATTGCCTCTAGAGTTAACGCCGCTTGACGATAAGTCTTAGTGTCAGATTTTCTAACGATTTACGCAAAGCAAAACCTGAAAGCAACGATTTCTCCAATCTTAGGAGCATTAAAATTAAGTCATTAACTAGATTTGTTGTATTTCTAGCATCGAATCGACCGGCGCATTCGCACCAACTTCCGGAACCAGACGACGCATCTTGGCTAATTCCATGTGCGCATGCCCCAGCGACGGTTTCGCGAATCCCGCAATGACTGCGAGCGTACAGCTGATCTTATGAAAACCTTTAAATCAGAGCATTAAATGTTATTTTAAATTATTCGGAGTGGACGCTCAGTTTTATTATCTACTGGCGGTTTTTAAATTGAACTGGTTGGTCGAACGTTGGAAATAAATGTTTCCCGAAATATAAATAAATATAGGCCTACGCAAATCGCTGCATTCATGGACCAATTCAGCCAATTTCTAAATTTAGAACTAGGCTATAACGCATTACAGACTCCTAAAATATGATGGTCTCCAACCAAGCATTGTACAAACTTGACTCTCAAATAGTCAGTTTGCGAACGAACGAAGCGTGCAACGGAATTTACCACCAATTTCGTTTCTTTAACTCAGCAATGAAGTAAACAATAAATTGTACGTGTTTGTGATCACACAATTGGTTGTGGTTTTCTGAAAACTCGTATATTTTACAATGACTAAAATAGAAATAAAAAGAGTTACATGAACGAAGCATTCTTTATTTTCTTGCTACATCGCAAATATTTAACTAGGCCTCTTATACAAAGGAAATAACGAAACACGAAGTTGGGTACATGCCTACGTGGATTATGAAAGTTTCAGACTGGGGAGGGTAGTCACATAATTTGTGGCGCTACGCAACTTTTTTTTTACCGAGCAATATATATATATATTTTTTTAATGTTATAAAATACTTAGCAAAAAATATTACTCTAAACAAATACGTGTTCCCAATAATTTTACCATTTTTTAAACCAGCCTACAAAAAAAAAATGATCTGAAAGATGGTAGAGGGGGCGACGTTTATGATATCATTCTCAGGGAGGGGGCGACGTAAAATTTTTCAGTGCGTGGGAGAGAGGCTGTAAAAATGGGAAAATTTGCATGGCGTCATTTGTGCGTGGCCTCTTATTTATCCCCCTTCGTGTTAGTTTGATTTATTTGTGTTTAACACGTAGGTTTGTTGTAGGCTATTTATAAGTTACCAGACAATTTGAAATAAAATGCATTTTTTTATTATCATTATTTAACATCATTAAAAATGGACAAAGTTGTGGTACCTGTCAAAAACAAAGTTTTTACTAATTCTCACCAAGTTTTTTTGTGTAACTCGGAACTTCAGTAATTAAATTCTATTGATTTATTCCGCAGGGGGAAAAAATGAAATGGCTACCACACAAGCTGCCGTTGTCAAGTTTTTAATTTGTTCAAATAACATGAACTATGGGACCGTTCATTATTTATGGCCGTAATGAGGGGTGCAGAGGAACTGAAAACGTTCCACTTTTCTTGTTTCGCGAATTTTAAGGATTTGACTTTTCAGACCGCCTTATACATCCTTGCTCTCTACATTACGGTGTTTTTTTTTTTTTTTTGCATTGATAGATAAGTAGCAATCCGCATCGATAAGTTCCCACTTGTATGGAAAACGTTCCACATTTTTAAGGAAAAGACAAGGCTGATAGTAAGACATGTTCTTGAAAACAAAGAAGTGTGCTTTCAGCTCTCCTTTGGTTCGAGATTCACGGCAGTAGAACAGCTCTTGATTCGAAGAAGGCAGTCCGTGCTAGCTAACTTGTTCATACCTCATTAGTCACCATCAAGTAGCAAGATGAACAGCACAGGCGCTAAGGCGTTTTTTTTAGAAAATGTTTATAAGAACAGTGTATGCATTAATTAACCCGAAACTGTGTGTTTCAAACACTTGACACACTTTCATGGTCGGGGTCTGGTGGGCAAGGAATTACCCCAGAAGCCAAAGCATTTTTTTTCCAAAAGTTGACTGCTGAAAAAACAATTTTTGAGGCCTATAATAATTTTACCTCTAGTTTGGTTTCCACATTTTTTCCTGCCACCCCCAACTCCCTTGAAAAAGTGTAAACAAATTCGTTACACCCACCTCCCCATCGAGAGGACTCGAAAAAAATCCATAACGTTTACCCACCACCCCCCAATTCCCTCCGGCGCCCTTCTACCCGCGACCCCGGCACTAAATAATTTACGGTCCATAATGCACGTATGAATGAGCCTGCATAATTTTTACGTGAACTGGACGTTTTCGAAGCTGACGTGTTGTAACGGAAAGCGCAACGTGGGGATGGTGATTACACCTCCAGTCGTGTTAAGAACTTTCAGTCTGAGAACGTCCATTAGACTAGAACAGATCCCATAGCGGCTGAAGAAGCTTGGTAGTCTATAACAATTCACTGACCAGTCGAGTTGGCAGGCACTTTGCCACAGTCCACCTTCCAGTTTCCAGCCCGAATGGTCAGTTTCTAGTTACTCTTAAGCGATGCCACCATGATCACCATTCGTCGCATCTATATTCTTTTATGTTTCAAAACAGATTCTCGTTGTTTTAAATTAGTTATTTTCGCCCGCAATATCGTAATGCCAGGGTCTGACGCCGACGGGCAGATACATCGTTTTAAGTACTGTTCCACAGAATTAGAGCAACTAGACATATTAATGAGTTCTACAATACATCACTCCTTATATGATTTCTGCCCAGTGCTCTACCTCAAATATCTCCGAAGATATTTGAGGTTTCATTTTCAAACGTGTGCATTTCACTTGTCAAAGCTATCGTGTCACGAAATTTCAGCCAAAACCACAACAAAATTGTTAACATTATCGTGTACCAAACAGACAAACACACAGCCACACAAAATCAAACTTCATTCGAGTCTTCCACCAAACGAGTGTTTAGCCCAGTGCTCCACTTAAACGATTTCTGCCCAGTATTTTGTTAACTGTTCTGCCCAGTGCTCTACTTCGAATATCTCCAAATATTTCCTGCAAATCTGGGAAAATATTTAAGGTAGAATTTCATCTTTGAAGTTGTGCATTTCATGCACTAAAGCTGCCGTGACATTCAATTTCAGCCAGATCTCGACAAAATTGTGAATATTATCGTGTCCCAAAACAGACAAACACAGCCACGCAAAATGAAAATCCAGTCGAGTACTTGACCAAGGGAATGTTTACCTCAGTGCTCCAGTTATATGATTCCTATGTATTATTTCTGCCCAGTGTTTTGTGAACTGTTCTGCCCAGTGCTCTACCTCAAATATCACCAAATATATTCCGCATATCTCCAAAGAATATTTTCGGTAGAAATGTCATCTTTCAAACTTGTGCCTTTCGTGAATGAAAGCTACCCTGTCATGAAATTTCAGCCAAGTCAGAACAAAACTGCGATTATTATCGTGTCCCAAACAGACAAACACACAACATCAATATTCAGTCGAGTATTCCACCGAGCGGGCGTTTAGCTCAGTGCTCCACTTATATGATTTTTGCCCACTGCTCCACCTATATATTATTACTGCCCAGTGTTCCGTCAACTGTTCTGGCCAGTGCTCTACCTCGAATATCTCCAAATTTCCAAAAATTTCCAAAATATTTGAGGCAGAAATTTCATTTTCGAACTTATGCATATGCACCAAAGCTACCGTGTCATTAAATTTCAGCCAAATCAGAACAAAATTGTGAGTATGTTTGGCTGTTTGTCCCACAGCCGCACAAAATCCAAATTACCCAATACTCGACCTCGCTCGCTTCGCTCACTCTTCCAGTAATTATTTGCAGGTTCTATATTTTCCAATGTCTTGTAAGAATGCGCAAATCCCACCTGTTATAGAACAGCACATAACCTAAACGTAATTGTTTCGTCCCTAGAACAATCGCAGTTCCTTGTTGCAACTAACTCCACCTGCAAAGAACGGCGAAAACATGGCGGGAAACGCTAACAAGTTAGGCAGATTGCATTTTCTGGAATTTTAACCCAAACTCAAATAGTATGCTAGCAAATCGTTGCAAGTGGTTGTTAATGTGGGATCCTGTCGTTGCACCGCGCAGATTTATTTTAACAAGCACTCATTCAAATTTTGAAACAATCTTACGAGCACGATTACCACTCACTGAGTCATTGTCGCGAGTGCAAACGTAATTGTAAGCAAAGTAACCTCGACCGGATTGCTCTGTAAAATAAAGCGCCTGTAAGCCCCCCATATAGCATTGTTGCATACTTCACCACATAGCTACATGCTGCTAGCACAGCGTGCATTGTTGGGTCGGCACGTGCCTAACCTCAGTGGAGTATCGATCGCGTGCCCTGGCACGGGCGTACAGCAGGTGCGCCTTGCGTTCGGGGGAGCACGAAACTGCGCAGCCATTGGTGTTGAAGTGGGCTGGTCCGAGGCACTCTCCTCCATTCTGGGTTGGCGGAGGAAGCGACGTGGCTGCAGCGTGAGCTCCACTCGGCTCTACGACAATATTGTGCTGCCCCCGATAGCTACTCAGGAAATCCAAAAGGTATATTTATTGTCTAATGGGGGATTTTAATTTTGGCGTGAATTCTAACGTTCGAGCACTTAGTCCCGTTGATTTTCATCAAAATACTAGTAACGCGTCCTTGTTTTTTCCTGAACCCATTCCACATACAATGCAAGATGAACTGCAGCTGCTCGATAAAGCTAATTCAGGACTCAAACAGCAGCAGCAGCAGCAGCTTTCTCCAAATAACCCCGACAATAGTAGTAACGGTGAACAACAAAGTTTAAATGACTTTGCAAATACGACGCATCCGACGAGAAAATCGAAAGAGGATGAAAGCTTAAATGCAGTTAATGTGCAGCAGCAGCAGCAACAAGAAAACAAGAAAATCGAGGCTCCAGCTGGGACGTCGCCATTACAGCTGGCCTTTTCCGAATCGAGTGCAGCCATCACGTCGGCGGCTCCAAATAATTTCTGGTCGACCGCGACCGCCGAGGACACGTTCATTCAGGGGATTCCAGCCATGAATGGTACGCTAACGTTTCAAAACTTTCCTCCAGCCCCAAACCCTTTATTTAACACAAACATAGGACCTCAAATCACAATACCTCAACAACAACCGCCGCCCCCGCAGAGAAGAGCGATCACGGCTACTCATAATTTCCCCCATACGAGGCATCAGCCCCACCAGCAGCAACAGCCACAACAACAGCAACAGCAGCAG
>JAHWFP010232694.1:0-10552 GCA_023313725.1 Lithobius niger | reverse complement strand
TGAAGAGGGCACAAAACCAACTGCGCTATATACTCCCAATCATGTTCTTTGTCTGAATGGTAATACATTCACCCTAGAGCTAAAACTTGCCAGCACTTTGGTGATCTGTTATCTCCTCCTCTGATAATGGCATGCAAGGGATGGCCTGGTCAAGGCTTTGAGTATGCTGCTGTTGCTGTGGATCACCCACGCCATAAGACTAGTGCAACTATTGGCCTTCGATCACGTTCATGATATGGCTGTGCACGAGGAAGCAGAGGATGGCCCTACTCCATTTATTTGTTTGGTTTTCTTAATTGCCTTGCTTCTTAAGTTTATTTTTCAAATCACTTTTCTTATTTCTTGTGCCGTGTTATTGTTATTGGCTGTGGCTGAATATGTACACTGATGGCAAAATAAACAAAATGTGATAGTTGTACACCTTTTAAGTTTGGATAATCAAGGTTCTTGTGTTTGATAAAGTGCATTAAGATTAGATTGGTTAAAAAAAAGTAGTGCTTTGTGGTAATTTTTGGTGATGTGCGTCAAACCCTGACTGAGTTTTTATTTTGTATAGCTGCGTGACATGGAAGCAGAGTTAGAAGAAGAAAGGAAGCAACGCACAGCGTCAGTGAATGCTCGCAAGAAGATGGAAGTGAATTTCAAAGATGCTGAGCAGCAGTTAGAAGTTGCCAATAAAGTCAAAGATGATGCAGTGAAATAGTTAAAGAAATTACAGGTACACAGTATGGTTAACGCTTGTTTTAGAAATCCTGAGGACTTCTTGTTTAGGAGAAAAGTCTTTTTGTACATTATCTTCAAATTTGTCAAGTGAAAAGGACGGCTGGAATAAGTTGAAAATATAGTTTTACTGCTAGCCTAAAATACTTGAGCCGCATTAAATGCTTTACAATAGTTGGAAATGCTACCCGTCCCAAACATGAAATTCTACACTCTAGGTCCTTGAAACGGCACTCACCGGTGCTCGTGTCCACCGCTAGGTGGCACCCAATCCCGCTCCTGCTTACAGTTTGTTTTGGGACGCGACTGGCATCAGTCGCTACTGCTGCATTCTCTTACAGATAATTCTAAATGAAAAAAAAGGGCATGTTGCCATGGACAAGGAGATCTGAAGTGTGGAAGGCAGTTAAATGCGAAGGATCCTTAAGTTTTGTGCCGGAGATGCAGGTACTGCCATTTCCAGAACTGTAAATGTGCGGTGGTTAGTTCGACTTTGGACACAAAGATCGTAAAAGCCATTTTGGCCACATGATCTGATTCAGATCGCAGGGCAAATTTGCGTAAAAAGGCCAATGAATTGGCGCTTTTGAAGGGACATTCGTCATCTAATCTAGAGTTAGAAATGTTTATGGAGTCAGCAGACAAGTCGGTAATGTCAGCGAGTGACCATATGCCTATTGGGGCGGACGCTTCCTTTGTTCGGCAGGTGTCTGGCGGACACATCAGACAGGATGTGGACTTGGCCAAGATCGTGGCGGAATGTGTCACGAACGAATTCAACAAGAGGGAAGCTGTTAAAAAGGCAGAGTTTGAGGTGGCCGAGAAGAAACGTGTCCTGGCAGCAACGCAGAACATTTTGGCTACATTCGAACAATATTTTGGACCGAAGGACGTGCCGAAACTGTCACTAGCGGGTAGGCCGATCGCCGCGCTACCGACAGGAAAGGACAGCAACGGACACGGCGTCGGACTGGAATCATACATGCCACTGGAATCCCTGACAGGACAGAGCTGCAGGAGAAGTAAATCAGGTACGGACATTGACGACTCGTCATATAAGCGTAGGCGTTGGAATGTAATGAAGACGAAAAGCACTGGTACGGAGTCCCAGGGATTTTCCCTGCGGACGGCTGACCTGTTGCTATCGGGACCGTCGCGGACATTGTCCGGGATGGAACCGACTTTGGACTTCGGTAGACTGGGAGCGGACACCCGCGGACAGCCTACCCTGAGGGAGTCGGACAGTCTGTGGTCCGGGGTGGACCGAGGGGTCCTCGGATAACCAGGTACGGACTAGAGACGGGAGTGGAAGTGGGTCATGGACGAGGTCTATGGCTCACTTTCGAGTGTGTTCTGTCCCAGAGAGATCGTACCTGAAACCCCAGAAGGAGAATCACCGGCAACGTCCTACGCGAATGTTGACCAGGTGGTTAAACAGCAACATAACCTACCTCAGTCCCAGGTTCTCTTCAGACAGCTGCTTGTGAACGGAGCGGTACTGCGCGACAAAGATAAAGTGCTCTCGACGGTGCCTCTCTTGCCACCCCCGGACGTGACGAAAGGTGAGTTTTATTTCTTGGTGGGTAATGCAAGTGCGCCACGAGTGACACGATTTCAGACATTCGAAGAGACGGAGTATGTGGCGTCGTAAGTCAAGATTTACATGGAATCCTCTCTCCAACGACTCTACGGATGAAGGTGGTAACCGCTCAATATGATGAAGAGAAGGTGCTCCGAGACAGTCTACGAGCTAATTCGACTGCGGACATGGCGTATTTGGTTGCAACTGCTAAACTTAAGATTTTTTGGATACGGCCCCGTAGATAAAGTGGACAGTGCTTGCTATAAAACTCCTGCGGAAAGCATCCGAATTCCACTCGATGCTTTTAAATGGGGGTTAAGGCCGTGTTCAATTCGGTGTTACACAGTCGAGAAGCCTACTTAAATGGGGCTCAGGCCGGTGTTTGCAAACACACTATCAAGAAGAAGCTGCACCTGCTCCCAGTTCACAAGTCACAATGGTTGTTTAACGGGCAGTTGTTAACTCTAGCGCCAGAGGGTCGTCCCAGTGCCAGCGGGGAGCTGGTGGGGGCAGAGGGCTGAATTCAACACACCAGCCGTTTCGGGGTATACCCTGTCAAGGAGTTAATTCTCAACCAAGGTCAACACTACCCCAGGTTCAGGGACAACAAGTGCAGTCGGGACAGCCCAAGAACGGCATAGGACGTGGTGCACAAGGAAGGGGTGCTCTTTATTTGCTAGCACAAGCTAAATTTATTTCCGTACAAGGAAAAGCAAATCAGTTAGCTGAAAATAAGTTTCTTACTATCTGCAAAATACTAACCTTCAGTATGTGCTTAAATCACCTGATTTGCTATTTAAAATGCCCGACACAGATTTAAAACTCATCCTTTTAAATCTCAGTTGATTAGTTTAGCTAATCCTCCGCTAGGATCGTGCAAGGCGTCTCCTTTATAACACTGTTACAGTGTTTGGTAGATCACTTCACTTCGGGCATCTGTGCTGAACACACGGCTGCTCGGTTTGCTGTTGTTCGAATAAAATACGCCATAACGCCCTTCAAACCCCAAGATGGCGGACGCAGTAAAGTTGAGCGAGTTGCTTACCTCCGGGAAAGAGTTTCCGATTTGTACCTGCAAGAAAACTCCGATCGATTTGCATCCTGCGTGTAGGAATTGTAGGAATTGTAATTTTCAAGATTTAAAGTGCGAAGTTTGTGAAGTACACGACTCGGCGTCGGTAAAGAAGACTTTAAAGTGTTGGAGGAAGATGGATTTACGTAAGTTGAGTGAGGGGCGTCGAAGTGGTTCGGTGGCTTCCAATTCTAGTGCGTCGGTGATTAAAACACCTCTCGATGTTCGTTTACAAGCCCTGAGTACTGACGTGAACGCGCCTTTAGTTTTCCTGTCTGCCGATCGCTAATCATTCGGGGAATCCCCCTACTCAGCTGGTTGCCATAGCCGTTGCCATGGAAACGAGGTAGTGATTTCTCCGTCGGACTCGTTCCCGTTCGGCGATGACACACCGCTACGAGAGAGTAATTTACAAATGGTTATTTCTGAGGTGAGAAAAACAACTAAAGCGGATATGAACGTTCAAATGGACATTATGAGATCAACGGTAACTGTTGAAGTTAATTCTAATGTGGATAAACGCTTTGATGCATTTGAAAGCCGCATTATAAAATTATTGGAGTTGAAAGGAGCGGCTTCTTTGCCTCCGTCAGCGGTGCCATCTGTCGTGCAAACCCCGCGTTTTCAGCCTAGCGTTCTCAAGGTCAAGGTCGACGATACACAAAATGGCGGCTCTCATACAGCCGAATGTCAAGCTCCGTGCGCTAAGAAGACGGACGATGTTTCTAAAATCAAGACGTCGACGAAGAAAGAAAGTAAGGTAAATAATGATGTGGCGGATAATATTAAAAAGCATGGGAAAGGGTCCGATGTGGCAATGGTTTCAATTCAAGCGGACAAGTTCGGGCCGAAATTTTGTAAACCGGGCGGAGCAGTGGTTGAAAATAAAAAAGCTCCTGAAAGGTCTAACACACACAAGTCTTCGTGTGATACTATATCTTGCCCAACCCGTTCATCTCCTTGTCGAGAAAAGACGCAGAAGGAGTCGGGAATGGCCACGGGTAATGGTGACACCCAAGAAAAAAAGAGACCCAATTTCGGCGTTGCAAAATACGATTGCGTCGTTCCAATCGGAGATCGATCGTTTAAAAAAGGGGAAAAAATTGCCGAAGTCACCAAAATGTCAGATTTCATCCGTGAAAGGAACAAATGGAATCTTGAAGGGCGATTGCACGCGTCATGATCATAAAAATAATTCTCCCAAACGCCGTTCGAGGGAACTCATAGGGCACGAAGTTGTTGGTTCACAAAACGCCAATAAGCATAAACGCCTAACTGCTTGTGATACGCCCAAACGCCCGGACGCCGACAATACGTCCAAACGCCATGCTAGTAAATCTTCCACCAAGATATTGAAGGACGATTCTGGAATTACATTAAACTGCTCATCAAAACGCCTGTGTAGTGCTTCGGTGAATATCAATGAGTCTTCAGTTATGCACCATGCATCAATAAAACCACATGTTGGTCACAAAACTTTCCATAGATCTAGCACTTCTTCTAAACGCCATTTGGGTTCGTCTATTCGACAACGGGACTACATCCCGGAGCTGCATCACAAATCTCGGCATGAGGATTTTATTGAATCCCAGCATCCCGACTGCAAACGCCCCCATGATCAGTCTCATTCGCAACATGAAAAGCCGGAAAGTGGATTTTGTTGATTCCCGCCGTTTCGGGCGTGCAGACTCCGAATATCCGGACGAATATGACTCAACCACGGGTACTGATGATTTTTCGGATGAAAACATTATGGGGAAGGCGCCGGCTGCTGGGTCAAAAACCGACATTTTTGAAGAAGGGCCAGCTTTTGTTCACTGGGACGTTTTTCATGCTGCATTGATTCGTAGCCTCTCTGATTCGAAGGAGTACTGCAAAGATTTTGTTCCCCCTGAAGTAAATCCGGACGATCCCCCATTGGACACTTGCAAACTCTGGGGGAGAGCGTGTAGCTCCGCTTCATATGCCTCAATCTGCCGTTGCATTTCGTCAGCTCTTGAACCAAGAAAGTTTGACTCGCAAGCATGAAAAGTCAATTTCAGTTTCAAAGCCTTTTCCCCCTCATGACCCGAAACTCAAGAAGCATTTTTTCCGGTCTACTGGAAGGGGTGCTCCTAACAAGCGTCGGTTTGAAACCTTCGAAGCTGCTGAGTACATTCCCGCGTACCAAACAATGGAGGGTGATTCGACTTTGAAGACCCCTTCTTCGACTTCGGTACCCATGTCATTCTATGAGGAGGACGAGGCCATTCTTCGTGCTGCAATGCGTGCTAATTCCCACGCTGAATTGGCTTATTCTGGGACGGCCAACACCATAAAGCACTTGATAGCCGAAAAACAGAAACTTGCAGACCATCCTTTGATCGATGACTATCGGAACTTGATGAAGAGAGCTTCTTCATTCCACAAAGATTGTTTCGCTTGGAGTTCACGATTGCTTCTTAACATGGTCTTCAGACGGAGGGACGCTGTGCTTCAGTCTGCTGTCAACACTCCAAAGGAAGTCCTAGGCCAATTACGCTTAATGCCGATCCACGGCTCGACCGACCTATTCAGAGGCAAACTCCTTGAACTCGCCCCGGAGTTGCGCGATAAGGGGAAACCTGTCTCAACCACAAAACATCCCTTCTTCAGCAAAAAGATAAAGAACGCAACTTATGGTTATCCCAAGAACCTGCCTCAGGAACAACAAAAGGATGGAAGAGTTGACAAGCAGCCTAAGAACCCAGCGGCTCCCGACCGCCCTAGGTCACGGTCGCCCTTTCCGGATAATGCCCCTCTCCAGAGCAGGGGACGGGGCAGAGGATTTGGCAGGGAGCGTGGATCCTTCAGAGGAAGTGGATCTTTCAGAGGAAGAGGACGACGGCCTCCCTATTGACGGGGGCCTGCCTCAGCCCTCCCCTCTTCACCGGCAGGTGGGGGGTCGGCTACAACGTCACATCAAGCAGTGGCGAGAAATCATGACCGACACTTTCACGCTTTCAGTGGTCGAACATGGCTATCTTCCTCCATTCCACTCTCATCCAGCCACCACATACAGGCCTCCCCTCTGGATTGTAGACAAAAAAGAAGGCGTTGGTCTGGGAAAAGAAATCGAGAAGTTGCTCGAGAAAGGGGCAATCGAGTTGTCGCCTCCAAACACAAAAGGGTTCTGGAGTCCCGTAAGAGTTATAGGCAAGAAAGGTGGAGGGTCAAGCTTGATTTTCAATCTTCGAAAACTCAACCAGCACTTGACGACCGAGCATTTCAAGATGGAAACAATACAGTCAATTCGGGAGGCACTTCAGCGCGACGAATACACCATTTCAATAGACCTGGAGGATGCCTACCTCCACGTTCCGTTACATCCATCGGTTCGTCATCTGTTTCGTTTCTACGTAAAAAGGAAAACATACCATTTCAAGGTTCTTCCTTTCGGCCTGGCGACAGCTCCTCAGTTTTTACAGCAGTTCTTCGGGCAGTGCTTGCTCATCTTCATCTCAACAACATCAGGGCGCACGCTTATATAGACGACTGGCTGGTTTGGAATCTTTCAAGAACTCGACTCCTCCGTCAGAAAGAAGAATGCCTTCGTCTGTTCCAAACCTTGGGTCTAGGGGTCAATATAGGGAAGTCGAGACTCACCCCCGCAAAGAATTTTGTGTTCCTGGGAGCTCATTTTCATCTTTCCAGCTTCACAGTTCATCCATCTCTGGAAAGAGTCGAAAAACTTCAAGCAAACATGGAAGATCTTCTGGGGAAAGAGGAAATCTCCACCCAGGAATTGGCATCCAGCATAGGTCTCATCGATTCGTGTGCCAAACTGGTTCCTCAAGGTCAATGGAAAGCGAAACCGGTTCACTGGTTTCGCAATCTGGAATGGTATCCTCAGACGAGTTGGGACGATGTCATCTCTCTTTCGAACCTTCCGAGGCAAGTAGTCAACTGGTGGAAGACAAAGGAGAACTTAATGGAAGGGGTCCCGGTTCAACGGCCTCCGTCCGAGGGGCTTCTATTCACGGATGCGTCGGGGACAGGATGGGGAGCTCACTTCGAAGGTCTCCAATCTTTAGGCCAGTGGACAGAAGAAGATCTCTCCAGCCACATAAATGTCTTGGAACTCGGAGCGATTCGTCTGGCCATTCTGACCTGGAAACATCACCTTCAAGGGAAAGTTCTCACCGTGATGACTGACAACACCACTGCAGTCTCCTATGTGAACAGGGGAGGTGGGACGCATTCAGCATCAATGATGGAAGAAACTTTGAGGCTTTTTCAATTGTGCGAAGACAACAACATCCAGCTTCAGCCTCGTCACATCGCCGGAAAGCTGAATGTGTTAGCCGACGAGCTCTCGCGTCAGGATTTAATTCCAACGACGGAATGGAAGCTGGACCCAGCAATTTGTCGGGCTCTCTTCCAACGTTGGGGGACTCCCATGGTGGATTTGTTTGCCACTCGCTTCAATGACCAATTGCCGAGCTTTGTATCCATTTATAGCATACCTTGTGCCCATTCTGGATGCACAGCCACCTATGTAGGCCAAAGTAAACAGGAAATATGTAAACGACTTAGTTCCCACAAATCAAACTTTAAATTAATGAAACAAGTAAACTCACTGGTCCAACACTTCCAAAAAACAGGGCATGAACCTGAAATTTCGCAAACAAAAATTTTATTTCAAATTCCTCACACCAAAACACGTGAAAACTTGGAAACACTTTGTATTCATTTAACCAAACCACCTGTTCATAATTACTTAATACCTACAGCCAATCACCTACAAGACTACATTAAGTTATGCAATGACGTAGGCATCAACACATTTCCACCAATCAAAATCCAGGGACCCACTAGTTAAAGCAGAGCCGACCGAATCCTCTCTCATTCGACCTGCAGACTTGGGTGAGTTAGGTGGACTGTTGGCACATTCTTTTGAATTGTGCTGACTTTTATTTTATTTTATTTGGTTTTAGTTTTTTAGCATGGAACCTTGCATCCTTAAGACTTGTGAGTTTTATTTCCATGGCCCTGCTCTGCTGTTATTTTATTAATTTTTGTTTTTATTTTTAAGTTATTTGACATGTTTTAAACCCTTCACCTGAAAACGGTTCCGACCTTGGAACCGAAACGTCGTGATTTCGTTGTTTCACCAGCACTTGATGGCTACTCTGTATGTGTTTTTAATAAATCTATTAGTTTTGGTTCAATTCGAAGAAAAACATAATATGACTGCTGTGTGATATATTAATTCTCAATTACCTCCGGAACTAATCGATCATCTTTTCATGCGACCTATCGTTGGAAAGGCAATTTAATTTGGTAAAAGCAATGCCGAAACAATGTACGCCATAAATGTATTAGTTTCTGCGTAATTTTAACGACGTCCTCAAAATGGCGACCATGCAATATACTAAATCTCGTGTATCTCTGGAACAAATTGATCAATCTTATCTTGGGACGTATCGTTGGAAAAGTAATTTAATCTTCTAAAAGAAATGCCTTAACAGTGTACCCCGTAAATATTTCAGTTTTTGTTTAATGTGAAGGAAAACATAATGTGCACGTAATTATTGCTCCTTTACAGTTGGTTCTTTTGGAAACGGTAAATTATTAAGCTGTGTCGTATTGTTCACAGTGCGTCACTTGAGCAGTGGCCTTTACAGGCACATGGAATTCTACAGGAAAGTCCTTGTTTAATATAACATCTCATACCTGGGCGCATGGCTTCGGGCCCAGGCTCGTAATTTTAAAAAATATTAACCATCGTATCTCTCTTAGTACACTTGCAAGTATATAGAGGCTACGTTACCCCAGCAGTTGTCATCCATCCCAGAATATCAATTCGCCCGATTCTTGTTACCTCCCCTTAACAACTTTCTGAACTGTCATGTCATCACCCTGATTCTGATAACCTCATTCTGCAGATTATGAAGGCTTGCGATGCTGACCTTGTGCGCGTACCTATTTTGTTTTACATGCAATGACTTAAGAATGCTGTCTGCCCTTCCTGGTGTTGCAACACAGGCTCAAACAAAGTTTCTTACTACCTGCAAATACTTACTTCAGTAATTATGCTTAAAATCATCATTTTACGCTATCACTGCTCATTTATCAACTAAAAAACTCCCTTTTTTTAGCTTGTATCCAAACTTTCTCTCCTCTCCCGCCAGGGGCGCTGCTACTCCTAACTAGGAGGCCGCCATCTTGTTTGTTCCCCTCATCACATTTTGAGCACGTTGTTAGGGTAGGACGTGTTTGGCATCGCTGCCTTTGTTTTCTTGTTTGGAAGCAAAGTTATCAACTTTTCTGGGCAGAATTATGACCACGATAGAAGAATCAAACGATCTATTACGTGGGAGACTCAATTCGAAGAAATTTGATGCGTGTAGCTGCAAGAAACAGTCAAGAGATTTTCACCCTCTTTGCCGTGAGTGCAGGCCCTGAAACTTCGTCACCAAAGTATGTGAACTGTGCGATTTGCATCATCGTTCAACTATGAAGGACATTTTGCATACGTGGAAGAAATCGGATCAGAAAGCAGATCAAAGGGCCAGGGCAGCAACGGCAGGTTTGGTTTGGTTTGGTTTAGTTAGAAGTAGCAGCGCCCCTGGCGGGAGAGGAGAGAAAGTTTGGATACAAGCTAAAAAAAGGGAGTTTTTTAGTTGATAAATGAGCAGTGATAGCGTAAAATGATGATTTTAAGCATAATTACTGAAGTAAGTATTTAGGTTAGTAAAAACTAATTTTACATTTTAAAATTATCGTTTTCTTTCTAGCCACTACCTGCTAACTCACAACCAATCATTGAAAATTACAGCCATTTCTATGTGCAGCTTTGTGATGGTTGATCGGTCTTAAACTGGTGTCTGTGATGTATTAATCTTCTTAAGAATACTTATTATAATGTTCATGGCACGGCGAACCATGGATGAGGAATTCACATATCCTAGTAGTGGGAGCAGAATTTATGTGCATTTACCTTTGAAACCTTCATGGGTGTTTTGACGGGAATGGAAGGCTACCCAGGATAACACTTTACCTTCGTGGTCAGCTTGCATCTGTTCGTTTCTAACCAGCCCATCATTACCACGGATGCATCAATGACTTTTTTTTTCGCTGGTGTAATTAACCATTCGTAATGGTGCATCACATAAACATTTAGTCGTATGCGAGGAAGACTTGTGGAGGGCTCAGGC
>JAHWFP010232693.1:27244-37876 GCA_023313725.1 Lithobius niger | reverse complement strand
CAGCAAATTAAAAAATTACGGAAAAGGGGATTCATATTTGGCTCAACATGACAGCAAATAAAAAATGGCGGAAAAAGGGATTCATATTTGGCTTAACGTGACAGTAAATTAAAAAATGGTGGAAAAAGGGATTCATATTTGGCTTAACGTGACAGCAAATTAAAAAATGGTGGAAAAAGGGATTCATATTTGGCTTAACGTGACAGCAAATTAAAAAATGGCGGTAAAAGAATACGAAGAATGTAATATAGAAAGCACCAATAGGTCATTTTTGCGGGATTTTTTTATGGAATAATTTTTATGGAATTTTGAATAAAGAATTCTCAAGCAAATATTCGCATGTTTAAAAATAAAACAATTCGTTATGTCAAAATGCCTTGGGTTTTAAACTTGAAAAACAACTTCCCCTCACCATGAACAAAATCAGTGTGAAAACGGCACGATACTTTCCTACCCATGTAATGTCCCCGGTTTGCCACTGAGTGAAGTTAGGAGATTACAACATAAGGTCCAAAATTCGTAATGTGACAATTTTCCGCTGTGTACCGTTACGAATATTTACTTCATCTTCCATAGTATATCTTGCTTGGATTTGGGGTTGTAGAGCGCGTCAAACAGCGTGTTGTAGGAGCTGGAAAATTTGATTTCCAGTCCACAGCATTTTTTAAGGTTTTGTGACACGGCCGTCTTTCCGACCACCAAAGTAACTGGAGGTTTAAAGAATTGGCGCTTTAGCGCAACTCGAAACACCTTGACGAGACGGTTGGATATTTGGCGGTTAATACTCGCGTCTAAGTGATGTAACTTCGGGCAGTTTTTTGCCAGGGAGCAGCACAGATCGGTGGTGATATTTACCATCCAACTGAGGCACAGATCCCTCAAGGTCCCTTTCCTAATGACCCCTTCCACTCCTCTGTCGGTTATACTGCTGTTACAACTGATGTCCAACTTCTCCAGGGGCAGTTTGGCCAACATGGCAGCACCGACATCAGTGACGCTGCTGCCGGGAATCGTCAAGCTTTTCAGATATGGACATGCGTGAACAAGAACATACATCACCTCATCGTCAATGGAATCAGCTCCGTAGATGTCCAGTTGCTCCAGACAGCGCAGATCTCTCAAGCCTTCGCACCAATTCACATCATGCCAAAGGTAACTGTCGAAGAAGAGCTGAAGAGTCTTCAGAGTCTTCTGGAAGTGGTCCACCACCAAGAATTGAGTCGACAAGTCCACTGCCGATTCCCCGCAACAAGTGAAATTGAGCTCTTCCACGGAATCGCAGTTGTTCATCAAATTGAGGATGGCCACTGGTGAAAGCGAAGCACACCGCACTAACCTGAGCTTTCTAAGATTTCTGTTGACGACGTCGAACCAGTCATCCAAGAAGGACACGTCGGAAATCATTAAGGATTCTAAGAGCGTACAATTGCGAATGATGGACAAGACGCCCTTGCCGCTTTCCACGTTTCTTGGATCGGACAAGCTGAAATCCTTCAATTGTGTACAACCCCTCCCAATAGCTTCAAGTCCCCCATTGTCGACTGCAACTCCAATCATCATCAACCTTTCTAAATTTGGACAGTATTGGGTGAACATAACGAAGGTATCAGATGGTAAAACCACGCAATTGGAGCGCTTGAATGTCAGAATAAGTTCTTTCAATGACGACCCACATCGAGATAAAACTGAGGACATAACATGGCTAGTGCTGAGTTCGTAACTAAGAACATCAAGACAGGGTCTGACATCCGAGGTGGTGAAGTTGATTGCAGTTGGGTTGGTCCACGGTAGCAATTTTCCTATCAATCGCCATTTTCTGCACACCAGTTCGACTCTTATTCTTTGACGAACGTCCAAGAAGGAGAAAATGAGCCTGAGCAGATTGTTTGGTAGGTCTTGAATCCCACGGCGTCGAAGTTTGGCGAGGTCTCCAGAGACAGCATTATTGGCCATATTATTCAACAAACGTATAAAAAAACTGATTTAACCTAAGTTTGATCCGGGTTATTTTCACGGGAAACAAAGGAATAGTTTTGTGATGATGGCTTTCGTTTTATCCAGCGCAATTTTTGAAACTGTTAACTACACCCAACTGTGCAAGAAACCAAACACATGTATGCATGCAAAGCAGCGAGGCTATTTCTGTAACCTCTTAAGGCTTGAAGGCTCGACGCGGCAGACTTAAAACTAAGTATAAAATCTACACCGTAGACACGTAGTTACAGCAAAGGTAAGTCTTTAAGCTTCCGGTTGGCCGCTAGGAGCAGTGGCGCTGAAATCAAGATGGAGGATCAGCGCTGGAATTTTACAAGTCATTGTAAGGCAAATTCTCACAGCAAAAACGACACGAAGAGCCACCCATAATGAAAACGGGCGAGCATGTCAATTCTTCGCTCAGAAGTTGAAGCTGGTACATTGTTGCCTAGAAAAGAAGTTGAAATTGGTACATTGTTGCCTCGACTAACAATTTGCTCTGCGCGGTCATCTCAGCGGCAAGCGTTAAATGACATCATGCACGAAAGACAATTACGTCAGCGGCAAGTGTTAAAAGACGATGTGCATGAAGGACAGTTACTTTTCAGACGGAGCGGATCGCTGAAGGCAAAGCGATAAACTGAGAGTGGGGTCGGGGCCTCAACGGGAAATACCTTTGTGTAGGGCAGAGCGTCTGTTAGCCCTGCTATTGGCATTCTAATGATATAATAACGAAACAGATAGGAGGAGGGGCAGTGCGTCTGTTACCATTAAGCATTAACTGAACCTAACAGGTACGTTTTTTGGGGTTGCTTTGGGATGGAGACGGATTCAGTTTTAAAAAATCTGGCAAAAGGAGGAGGGGGACGAGGGACGCTCAGGAAGAGGGTAGGGAGATGATGAGAGGAAAGGGGGAGGGGATGGAAAAGATGGGAGAAAAAAAGGGAATATTACAGGAAGAAAAATTGCCTGTCGCAGTCAACATTCAGGTGACCCCCAACCGAGAACTGGGAAACAACCACGGGCGAAAGAAACCCCCGGGCGAAGCCGTGCACAACTGCTAGTCGGTGCATAAAAATGAGTAAGTCAGTGCTTGGCGTTACTTTTATGGCGGCGTGGCGGCCGTGTAACCCGCCGCACTTCCAAAGGTGATGTATAGACGATGGGAGGGATGAAATAGTTTCTTAAAGGTTTAGGTTAAAGGTTAAAGGTTAGTTATTGTCCACTAATCGCAGTCAGAGGCGCTAATGTCGCTATGGAGCCCTCCCAAAATTGACTCTCGTGTGAATTTGATCAGACACCAAAATAATGGACTTACAGGCTACGTGCTTCGTGGAAAACTTTATTATTGTATTTAAAGGATTCATGGCACAAAGTAACGTTGTCTTGATCCAGATTTTGTTTATGAAGAGCACTAGCTGTTCGCCCGTCAAAAATGACTAAATCCTTCATTCAGTGTTGCCCATTTTTTTTTCTTCTGTTGCAAATGTAGTCATTAGAGTTTGTTGCACAAGCGTTCAACTGTTTACCACGTTCTTTTTGTGTTCCATGTTTGCATGGTAGCAATGCTTTATTTCATTAATACACGAAGAGCAGGAAGAACATGAAGAGCCGTATTTAAAAAAAATCCTTAAAATCAGTGAAACAAGAAAGTGCCATCTAAAAGTTGATACTGACACAAATTATAGTTATGCATGGTCCTGCATTCTGCTCTGACATGGCTTATTCCTTCCACACACCGCACATGGATTTTTATTGTTTCTTTGATTGTAAGGATTTTTTTTTAGTGCAGCCATTCATCTTGCTCTTTACGCTTCAGCAGGTTTTTTTTTTTATGAAGCAAAACTTTAAACAGAACGGAGAGCCAAACTGGCTCTGTATTTAAGTAAAGTTTTGATCTCTGCAAAACAAAACTTGTTAAGGATTCCCGCCAAGCCATTCGACCGTTTTTAAGTCGTGATATCAACCTCCAAGCTATTTCACGAAGTTAATCCCACCCCACCGAGTAGACGTAGTTCAAAGCCGGAATGAAAAATCTACATATATAATACGGAGCAGGCGGCCAAGTCACCGGCCTTGCCATTCCGTCGTACAATCAAGTACTCCACCCTGTAGTGCCATCTTTTGACGGGATTCGCCTTCAAATTCGGGTTGGGACACTTTTCCAACGTCTTCGAACAGATGGCGCCACTTACCAAACCTGTCATGTCGCTGTCTGTAGACGGCCTTGGATTACAAGTTCGGGTTATAACACTTTTTCCAAAGTCTTCGAAGAGATGGCGCCACTTACCAGACCTGCCGCACCGTTTTTTTGATCGTTTTTGCGTATTGTTGTGGTACCAAGGCGGCTACAAAGTTTTAGTCGCGTGGACTGTGCCATTGTCGGCGTTTGAGCTAAAAAAAAAAAAAAATCCGTGTCTACTAAACCAAACAACTATAAACCAAACGACGATTGGTTCTTAATTCCGAGGCCTCGAAATTGGCAGCCTGATACGATGGAAAGGCGCATTTATTTCTTAAATGTTCACTTCCAGAAAGGGGTTGAATTGTTTTTAAGTGGGCGGCAACAATCGTTGCTTGGAACAATGTCGCATTGCACGGTACCGAAGTGAATTGTTTTAAAAGGATTAACTTACTTGCAGACATAGGGCCTTAGGGCTTCGGGCAGATGACCAGGAGTGGTTAACGCTCGTTAAATCCTTTGAAACCCTTTGAACTTACTTAAAGGGTTACTTGCTTACTGAATGCTGGATTTCTCAGTGATAGGTTTTTTTTTTTAGCCTTCAGTCAAACACACGCCAGCGACTTTTCCGGGGTTGCACCGAAGGGGGAAATGTCACGGGGCAACGTTTTTTGGGGAGGGGGAGGAGAGCAACAAGCGTGTATGGGGGGGACACGTATGCGAATCCGGGAGGGGGCAGGAGGGTGGGGATTAGGGTCAAAGTAATTGTGGGGGGGGGAGGGCATATGCGGGAGCCATTTACATGTTCGGTCTTCGGTTTGATAAATTTAAAACCAAAGGCCAAACACCTGAGGTGCCAGAGGGAGGCGGAGAGATATTTAAAACCCACACTATGGGAGTGCAGGAAGGAAATGCAACGCGGTTCGGCAGGAGAAGGGGGAGCAGAGATGTGCGGGTGGTGGTTAGGGTGGGGGGGGGGGTGTGCGCAGCATGCGCACGGGCACAACTAGTCTGAAAATAATACTTAACGTTTGATTTAACGTTTGAAGTCTTAGTCGGTGGGATTAACTTAGCAAAAGTGCTTGGCGTCTAATTTCACGACGTTAAAAGGCCAAAAAGCTCGGCAGGAATAGTTAACAAGTTTTGTGTTAGAGAGATACCACATTTTTTGGGTCTAAGTTGATGAATTTTTTTCTTAGCAGTATCGAGACGAAATGCTTTAAGATCCAATTTTACGGACTTTTCTTTCGGCTTTTCCTATATTAATGAGTAGCTTAGTGTTTGTCGAGAAATCCACGGAACTTGCATTATTAGCATTTGGAAAGACAAGACCAGATGGCGCTGCAAGTAAGGTGCTTGCTGTTGGAGCTTAAACAAAGGTATGCCTTTGTCACAAGCAGAGACTAACGGTGGACGTGTAATGTCAGAGAAGTGTGTGGAAGTACGGAGAATGGCTGAAAGTGTTGGGATTGATGAGGAGGATTGTAATTCGTACGGAGTAATGAAGGGGAGATATATGGGAGCAGGACAAGGCTTAGAGACATTAGGCAGCACTGAACTGGACCCAACAACGAACTCCCAACAGTGAGGCTCCTGACGAATGTCAGGGTGGGATGGTGGAAAACGGGTTGTATGGTAGGTTTCCCAAAGCTGATGAAGTGTCTTCGCCCTTGGTTGATGTTTTGGCAGCAAGTAGTCGGCCACATCCGAAGACACCAGAAGCACCCAGGGCCTCTTACAGGAAGTTTTGGCCTCCAGAAAGAACTGAGAGGAAAGGCGTTGGGGTTTCAGCGGTTGACGGAGCTTCGATAGAGGAAGTTGACTTGGAACTCGTTCAATCTCGACCTGGACGATGCCCCCGTGACCTGGCTTGGATTAAGAGATTGTGCAGGGGCTGTTTGTCGACTGTGTCGATGGAGAGATCGATGGTTATCCAGGCTGATCAGGTCGGCTGCCCCTTTTCCCATCAGACCTTCGTGACGTGTTGGCCCAGTATTGACGGCATGGGTTATCTGCGCACGAACAACGTGTTTCAAGTACAGTTTGCTGATCGTGACGCCAAGTTGCGAATGGAAAAGGCCGGCAGCTTTTTGATGGGTGGGTATCGTGTTGCAGTATACGACCTCAACGACCGGACTCGGAAGTTTAAATTGCACTGACTGTCTTTGGATGTGCCTGATGCTGAAGTAGGGAGGGCATTATCCAATTATGGTGAGTTGTGCTGATTATCACCTTCCAGTGTTGGTCAGCTCGAAGCAGGCCATTAGGAGCATCCAGGTGGCCCTGAACAGCTGTCTTAGAGTTGTCTCAGGCTGCTTGCCTTCCACCCCGGTGCTTGCCTTACATGTTGAGACTGGGGAAGCTCCTCCGGCCTTTCGTGCTAAGGAGCTTTGGTCAGAGTCTGTCAGCGGGCGATTGCAAGGGTCCACTTCGATTCACTGGCTCGTATTTTCCTGGATTGGTGCTCCTGACAACGGTGTGTCACTTCTGCGTGTGAAGGAGCTAAAGTATTGCTTTGGCAAGCGATACCCAGGTATCCACAACTCTAGTGGTCGCCTTGTCTGTTGTGGCACCTGTTGTGTCTGTTGGACTCGTGGCTTATTTGGGATGCTGAGAACTCTGCTGTGAAGGGTAGCATCTCTGATAACTGAGGGACTATCAAAGCATTGACCCATTCTCGCCTTACCAGCAGATGCTTTGTGGTCTCCTCCTATTTTCAGAAGTACTTCAGGGTGTGGGTGGATTTCACCTCCCCTTCTTGGTGAACTTGTGCCATGCTACTGACGGTCTGCAGGTCTCCATCAAAGAGTGCCTTCATGTTGTAACTGGATGTCTTCCTTCCAGCCCTGTTCCAGCTCTCTTGGTTGAAGCAGGTGAAATTCCCATTTGCCTCTAGGAAGCAGAGCTTTTGGTGTTTTCGTGGGCCTTTGCCTTTGTGGACTGAGCGGGGGTGCTGGGGTCCTGGTGGGCAGGGTGTTAACTATCACTCCTTGGGCCCATTACACGGGTCAGTGCGGGAACGGCAGGTCTAAGTGTCACCCTGCTCTTGGACCCAGTTTTAGGGGTTTCCCAGTTCTTTTTTTTTCCCCACCCTGACCATAGGTGTGGTGTGGGGACCTGGGTCAGTTTTCCAAGGTTCGTTTCCCCCTTTCCCCATGCTGTTGGGATTTTTTGTGATTCGTTATTCCATCGTGAATGTTGGGAGGGCGGGGGTAGGTGTCCACCCCAGTCTGAAACTGAGTACGAGTCACTTCCTCGGTTGTGTGCCTTCGGTCTTTGTGCGTGAGCTTGTGGCCATTTCGATTGCTTTGGATATCGGTCTCAACCTGGAGCTCCCCGAGTTTGTTATTTGGTCAGACTAGGCGTCAAGCATCTGGTTTTTGGAAAGCCCTTTTGTAGGGTTTGCAGTCCAACACCTTTTCAACAAATTGATTGGAAGCTGTTTCAGGCTAGCACGGTCTCTCTGTCTTGGGTGTCTGTTGACTGCGGTGTGTTTGGGAATGAAGTTGTGGATGAATTGGCTTCTGTTGGGTGTGGCTCCCATTAGCACCTTGTTGTGACCCCCGTGGTTCTGCGTAATTTGTGACCTGTGGTCTCCACGTGGTCGCCCAGTAGTGTGGAAATGAGAATGGGCCTGCAGTATCGGCGGCAGAGCCGTATTTGACATTCATCCCTCAGTGGCGTCTCTGCAGTCTCTGTGCACTCTCCATAGGAGTGTGGGTGGGACAGTTTCTCGACTGTGGACTGATCACTCATTTTTGCTTCGGTATGCTTTTAGACTCGGGTGGTTCAGATCGCCGGATTGTCCGTGCTGCTTGGAAGAGTATGTTCTTCACCTCTTATTGGTCTGGCCTCTGCTGGGTGGGTTGAGAGCATCTCTACTGACTTAATTTGGTTTTGTAGTGATCTCCAGTGATCTTCACCCTACTCCACTGTTCCTTGCTCCCGTTTCTACACCATCGCTGTTGCGTCCGGTAGGCAGGTTTAGTTGTGCCGTTAGTATCCTTCTTTTGGGAGTGTTGGTCGGTCTGCTGGGGCTTTTAGTGTTTTATGGTGTCGGGTGTATTTTATAGGATGTTCAATTGGTTACTGGGTGTGTGGCCTCCTGGAGTGTTTACTGCGTCATGGGTATTTGATTTTACAGTTGCTTTGTATTTTAAGTTATGGTTTATAATAGCGCACATGGCTTCAAGTCTTTTATGCTCTTAATAAATCCGTTAATCCGTTGAAACATCTCTAGTTTCCTCTCAACTCCTATTGTGATAATGGAGTACTGTAATACCAATGTTTCGGAATCATCCGTTTTGAACCGAAGTGTCTTTCCCTTCTAGTGTGGCGTTTCTTCCTTCAGTCTGGTCAATCTAGGGCTTGACCGTGAAAAATTGTAACAAAAACAATTCCTTGAAGGAAACATTGCTCAAGTCAGATTGGAAATGGTGACATCGCCATCCCCCCCTTCCCCCCCGAAATAATTTTTTATTTTTTATTTTAACTCCTTAACCATCTGAAAATCGAAAGCGTAACGTTAAACAAACCCACTCGGCACAAAACTCTGGGCTGCAAAGGTGGTGTACATAGTTTATGTAAGCACAACCACTGGATCCAAGAATCGTATTTCAAGTATATCATCCTTAATTAGCGTGAGCGCTTCTTTTTTGATTCCTTTTTACAGTAATTTTTGGCTTCACAGTGCTCTTGCGAACTCTCTAATAGCCCAAAATGAACGTGTGCAGGCTAAGATTGTATTGGAGTGATATCATATCGGAGCTCCGGTCCAATAATACTAAGTACTCAACAATATATCTCGAATATTAAGTGCGAAGTCAAAAAATCAATACAAATCAAAATCAGACGACTCATTAGTAAATATAAACTTTAATTACATCGTTACAATTGAAGAGAAAACGGATTTTTGCATACCGAATAAAAATGGCAATAGTTTGGTAGTAATTTGGAAGAACTGTTTTGTAAATCCGTGATTTACTCAGTACGAACATGGAATCATTACGAATACGGAATTGGACATTTTGAATAATTTGAACGTAAAATTGCCATTACGTGAAAAGTCTATACGTTAATTTTGTATTCTTTTAATTAAATGGTCTAATTTACTTCACAATGCAACAGTCCTATTACCGAATTCGACTGTACGTAAATCGGGAAAAAAAATTGACAATATACACTTTGTCAATGTTGGAACAAATCTTACTATACCACGTGCCGTGGCTGTTTCCTGTGACGTGCATATCACGTGACTGGGCTAGTCCAATCAGACGGCCAAACAGCCGTTGTTCTCGTTCGTCATTGGCTAACTCATGGTGACGTCACGGCAAACAGCCATTGCGCATGGTTTAGTTTCAACAACATAAAGACGTCAAAACTTTTTGGAAAACGATTTCTTATGATCCTGAAAAGAGAGAGACATAAAGGACTATTCCTTTTTTTTTCCCATTTTTTAAAACAATCCTTGAAAAAATCGTCGATTTTGCGGACGAAGTTGGACTAAGTCTTGAAACAATGAAAAACAACTATAAACACTAAATAATGACTACGGGGCGTTGAAAATAGCTGTGGATGGGACAAAAACAATGCTGGGTTAGGAACTGATAAACGCCAAAACCCACCGTGAACAAAGATTATTTTAACTAACCAGTGATACTGTGTAAATATTAACTTAAGCCACCAACACAGCAGCAGAACGAAGCGAGCGTGTCAGTTGAGAATGTACCCATGATATATGAAAGCTTATACAATATACATATTTCTACTGTTTTGGTGCATGGGTTTAAATTATTATTTCAGCTTTAAAACAGGCAATTTTTCCTCCTGGAGACTGGGTTTTATATTTTGGATTATACAGTGTTCGTATGGGGCCTTGAAAAGCTAGAAAAGTATGGCATTTCGTAAAGCCCTTTTTGAAAAGTTGGAAATTCATGAAATCTACTCTGAGCGTAATTTTCAAGTTTTAGAACTTGTGCAATTCAAACTTTTTTAATCAAAACATTATTTTTATTAAACCTGCAGTGTTACTAAAGGGTTTAAATCCAATTTTTCTCCTTCACATCTGACAACGTTTGTTCCAATAATACACTGAATTTAATCCCACCCAAAAAACAATCAAATTTAGTATCAAAATTAATTTAGCACCACAACTGGAGTAGGCTACTGAGTATGAAAAGTGGCATGGATTTTTTGGGGCCTGGAAAACGCATGGAATTTGGTTTAGATGAGGTTGTACGAACCCTGATTATAGTCAGAAATTAAACTCTTACTTTGGATTGATCATGAAATTACCATTAAATCCTCACCCCGTAGGACTTTTCTTCATAAAATATTCAGTTACACGAATTGTCTAGCTTAGAAGCACGAATTCAGCAGCTAAGTACAGAATTTAGTTTCATTGCGATGTGAATTACCTCTGTACTTCTACACTACTTCAGTAATTTCACCTTAATTATAATCAAACCTGATGTCTA
>JAHWFP010232693.1:0-26844 GCA_023313725.1 Lithobius niger | reverse complement strand
CACTACTTCAGTAATTTCACCTTAATTATAATCAAACCTGATGTCTACATATTCATAAATGTTATTGGAGAAATCCAATTCCAGCCCACCACATCTTTTGACTTTTGGTGAAACTGATGTATCACCAACTACCACATTCACTTTTAACTTGAAAAAAAACCCTCGATGGATGGCAAATCGAAAGGCAATCACAGACCTATTTGTAATGTTCCTGTTTCTAAAAACGACTAAATAGCGTAAACTTAAGTTCGAGTCAACAAACAACAAAAGTTTTCAGTTACTTTAGGCGTAAACATTATACAGAGTGCTTGGAGTAGCCCCTTTTGTGCTAAAGTTTCTAAACCTTTGTCGGTGATCTTTGTATTCTCACTAACGTCTAGCTGCTTTATGGACAATGCCGCTAAACATTTTAACCCTTGGGCTGTGATTTCGCTGCCTGAAATAACCAAGGTGTTAAGTTTAGGGCATTCCTTTGATAGTAGATTCATCAAGTCATCTCCAAATAAGACATTCGCAGGAAGACCAAGTTTTTCTAAGTTGTGCATGTTTGGTAACTTGTCGCACCAATTCACGTTACACATTAAACATCGGCAATAGAAAATGAATAAGACTTTGAGGCTTTCTTGATAATGTTCCAAGAGCTTTAGCTGAAACAGCACCTCATCTTCAGATATGGCGGTGTCGTCCAAGGTGATGGCTTCAACGGAATCGCAATTCTTCATTAGATTATCGATCGTACTTTGCGAAACTATGATGCACGATCGAAAGTATATCTCCTTTAATTTCTGGTTCACCACGTCAAACCAGTCTTCCGTGATGAAAGTCTTGTAATTTAGTACCAACGACTTCAACATTTTGCAGTTTTGCACAATGGCAAGCAAGCCGTCATCACAATCGCTCCTCTCTGCAGGGTTTAGCAAGAAGTGCGTTAGACCAGTACAACTTGTCGCTATCCTTTTCAGTCCCTCCGAATCAACAGAAATACCCGACAACCTACACTTTTGTAGATTCGGACAGTAATGGCTTATCGTCTGCAACGCATCCGAATTCAACACCACTGAATCGATTGGGTTGAAATGCATCTCAAGCACTTTCAGGCACGATCCGCATCGAGACAAAAGCAACTGAAGAATGTGAGCGTTCAAGTCGCGACTTAGAATTCCAAGAGTTGAGTTCATTACACACGAAGTGAAGGTAAGAATATGTGGATTGGTCCAAGGAAGTAATTTTCCAATACGGCGCCATTTACGACAAACCAACTCAATTTGTAATCTCTCACGGATATCTAAACAGGAGAAAATGCGCTGCAGCAAGAGGTTTGGAAGATCCTGAATCGTGGTCTCTGGAAAACAGGGACAAAGAGTGGTTTTTGGCGTGGAATTCTTCTTATTTTTCTTTCGGCGATGGCTTAATTTTCCCTTCTTCTTTCTAAATTCAGTTATATTTGAAACCAAAACCCCTTTGTTTTTTTCACCATACGTAGTCATGAGACTGCGTGAGGAATAATCAGTTTTGTGCTTTAAATTAGTTATACGAAAGGTACTGGACGTTAACCCAAATACATTGATGAAATGGTTATCTATTTACTCTGCATACATTTTGAAACGAAAAATTTTGCCTGCTGTGAGTTATTGATTCCTAACAATTGCACTTTTGAAGGTACTAATCACGTGAAGGCGGCTGAACACACGCATTATATAAAGTTGTTTCATACTGTTAAGTTTGTTGTTAAGATGGCCAACAAATAGTTTTTTTCTTCGCTAGCATTATTTATCTAAACAATTACCAAATGGTGTTGAGTGTCGTCTGTGTCGTCACACAGACGGTTCCCACTAAGCTAAACGAAACTAACATGTCATTCGACTATCGGTAATAAAATATCGGCCGGTATTTTACGCAAAATGTGTAGCAACCCCCTTGACAACACATGCGTGGTGGACAGCATCTGAACTTAGTGCTGTTTTAGTGAGTCTACATAAAGGCGGGCGAAAAAAAAAAAGAAGGGTAGACAAAGGTAATGCAAAGTGGCTGGCAACAATAAGAATCTAACAATAACCGCTTTAACAACCACTTTAAACTTGTGGTGCACGACGCTTATTATTGGTAAGTTGCAAAATGATCGGGAACTTTAAGACCTCTGTAAATGAAGACAAAACCCTAACGTCCTTTAGGCTCGACTTAGGCCTAACGTCGTCTGATCTTTCTCAAAATTAATAGGGGGATGTATTTGGACCTGGGTCTTCCTTTTTCTGGTTTAGAGCGTTAAGCCTATTTTTAGACCAATTCTCTTTTTTAGCACGATTTCAGTTTCACCATTCAGTAGACAATTTTCGCTCATATTCAATCGGTTAACACTAGGACCCGTCAATTTTGACCGGTTTTCGGCTAGTAAATAAATAAAACCCGATCAGGTATTATCGGCCATTTACTTTGCCAAAGCCGCCGGGCTACAGGTTTCAACTTTGTTCTACAAAAGCGTATTTGTTTATTTCCCTATAGAAATATTCAAATGTCAGTGTTTGGAGACTGGGTACGGAAAAGGGGTTTGGGCTATGTCGAGCTTGGGATCGCTGATTGTGTGAGGCAAGCGAACGAAAATCTGCGTTTGTTAGCCAGTATGTGCAAAAATCTGATTGGTCAGGTTTCCATTTTTTGGTGAATTTCCATTGGTTGATAGGTTTCAATCTAACACCTTCCTTTCGCGGGCTTCCGCTAGTAAAATTATAATGTTCTTTATTCAGTTTTGTAAAAAAAAACTGGTAGATTTACCTGGCGTGTTTCGATTTCTGAGATTGGCCGACTAAAGTGTAAGGATCAGAGATGGACAATTGTTTTTTTTTTTTGTTCAATTTTAAGATTCATGAATTAGTAATATTTAAGTTTGTGTACATATTGAAGTCCTCTCGCCAGCAAAACTAAGACTATTAATTTCTCCGTTCCTATTCAATATATTTCGATGAAACTTGGCCAGATAGTAGATAGGTATAGAAGATATATTTACACCAACTTTTACGCAATTCCGTGTAAGAGTAAAATTAGGGAGCCACACGTAAATTTGAAAACTGTTCACTTGTTGTTGTTGTTGTGGTTGTTCTTGTTCTTGTGTGACACGGTTTCAGAAAAAAACTACTGCACCTACCTAAAATCTGAAACATGATCTGACCCAGAAATTTCCTTGGACTTCATCCTCACAGAGACCACTTTTTCGATTGGTCGAGCTATTCCGGAGTTACGGGAATCTGAACGATCATTTTGATTGTTTTACATTGTTTAACCATTTATTTATTTGTTAAGTTAGAGCCTAAAGACCTTCTAATTCTAATTCTGACGACCTTGCGTCATTCACTCTATATAAAAGACCTAAAACTACTCAATCCTAACCATTGCAATTAGGGAACAATGCCACTCCGCGAACTCCAAATAAAATGAAAGAATCCGTGTTTCAGCTAAACGCATGTAGATTTAAACCAAACTAAGGTACGGTGTTAATTTCGGCCTCGAAATTGGTAGCTAGAAACGATAGAATGGCGTATTTATTTCGCAGATGCAAGCTTTCAGAGCTGCGTTGAATTGTTTCAAAGTGGCCAGCAACAATCGACTGCATGCATAAAGCTTTGTAACGCGACGCCAAAGCCGTAAAAAAGGTACACGGATTACAAACAAAAACGTCAAGTGTGCCGTAAAAAAGGGGGTGTATACGATTGAAGTTTTACTTTACTTGTTAAAACGTACACGGATAAAAATTGATGATTGGGTAGACTGGAAATCGAGCCCAAGTCAGAACCCGACTCGAATCGAAAATTCGAGTGTAGCACGTTGACGATTTAGCACAATGGGTCGAGTCGAGATCGAGCCCAAGTCAGAATTCGACTCGAGTCAAACTTTTCGAATTTAGCATATTCCTAATACATAGATAAAAATAATGAGTCAAACTCGAAAATTTTTTCCTGTTTCGCATATTTAATAAGTTATTTTATTGCGTCTAATGTCATGCTGTATATTAGTAAAGACGGTAATCTTGTTACTGTAAGGTTTGACCTCGGTCTCCCACGTTAAAGCCGAAATTTCGATGCTTAATTTCTCCGCCGTCGTTCAACATTTTACTCTGAAATTTGGTATGTAAGCTCTGTGAGACTTGGCCAACACGTCTACCAACTTTTATTAATTTCCGATTTGTCACATTGGATATCTGAACTTAAGCTGGAATCGTGAGTTTCATTTTTGGTTGGTTATGGAGGTGGTGATGGACTTATTTCGACACACGTTTATACAATGGTTATCTACTGACTAAACCATTTGTCTAGAAACTGGTTCTTAGCTCATTTGAAAGAGACACTTCCGCAGATGTGCCCTTTATAGAAATAGAAATGATTTGGAGGAGTTTTATATATCGCTAACGCAACAACGACAATTTCATACCCATTCTTCCAAACTGAGAAACGATTCTATTTTACATAGCGAGAATTTTTCGTTTAAATTTATTAAAATCTCTCTCGAGAACGTAGTATTTTTATCTAATTATTCGACTAGCTACGTCGAGTTAAAAAAAAACAAAACGCTTTTCGCTTCTCAACCGTGATTGTATTTTACAGCTAATAAAATGTGCAGGTCCTAATGGGATTGTGCTAATGGGATTGCTAATGAGTATGCCTGCCCTGCCCGGGGTAGTGGGGAAAGAGGTTTTATTAATTGAGATCTGCTGCATGTTATGATGTCGATGGCTTGTTTTAGAGCTGACATGATGTTAGTGGTTAGCAACCTAAATGAAGAGATTGATCAAAAAAAAATTTTTTTAATGAAACAACTTGTGAGATTATTTTTCGTAAATTTGGAGAAAGTTTGGAAAGCGTCGTAATTTAAAAATCGCAAAAATGTTATTAGTATTAGAAAACAAAAACACACCTGTTTGACGTTTACGGTAAACTTTAAACATCAAACCTATAACGTTACCTCGGAGAGTAGAATGCACCAATCTGACCTATCGTGTTCTAAAGAAAAAAAACCGTAAACACATGTGAATGAATACACCAGTAATGCGTCATGTGGACTAAAACAGTACGGGAACACTTTGGTATATGAAAACTTGCAGGAAAGTGTATTTGTGTTTCTTTGCTGCTGTTTTGACTTCGGATCAGTTAAACCTTACCTCAAACATCAAACGACTTCGTTTTTGTTTTCTTATTTTGATACTTTGACATACCAAGTTGGTCTTCTATACTCGTTGCAAACGCACTAAATGAGCAAGCGAAGCGAAGTCTTTCTTTTGGAAGTTGGTTTACTCGCAGTTCTCTTTCAGCGGATTTGCCCATTATTTGTAATATAAGTGGAGCAGATAAAAGAAAAATCATGCAAAAAGTGGTACAAGCATGAAACTTGAAATGTTGATTGTCTAGGGGTAACATGTGAAATTTATTCGTTAGCCATTTGAAAATCCAAGATGGCGCCCAATTTTTAAGATGGCCGTTAATTATAACAGAAAAACATCCAAATAATGGTAAAAATAGTGGTATTAGCATGAAACTTGACGTGTTCATTATAGGGGATTGTACCTAGTGGCTACTCGTCCAAGTTATTTGATTGGACATATGTTAATCCAAGATGGTGCCCGTTTTTCAAGATGGCCACTAATTATTGCAGTAAACATTCTAATAGAGGTACAAGCATGAAACATGGCATGCTCAATATCAAACTTAATCGAGTGGACACTTGAAAATCAAAGATGGCGCCGTTTTTCAAGATGGCCACTAAAGCCTTCAGTAATTGATTTTTAACTAATGCAGCTTATAATTTTTTTAAAAAAAGCGAATACAAGAACCAATTCAATATATTCAAAATGAACAATAAATTTACAATGAAGTAATGTCAATAAATATAATGTACTTATATCGTCTAGTTTTAAAGTTTTAGGGATATATTCTTTCTATAAATTCTAACCGAAATTATTTAACTTAGATAGGAACCACCCTACGCCCATTTAAAGGTAAAGAAGTAATGGCGTAGCAGAAAAAGCATGGCTTCAGGTCAAGATATTCTGTATAAATAAATAGATAAATCTTGTCTACGTCTTGCGTCTGGCGTTTGCTGATTGGCGTTGTTGAAATGTGAAGATGGACATATTCACTTGCAACTTGACTCGTGGCTTTCTTGTGTTTGTTTGTCGTTTCTTTTACTGGTTGCTGTTGATAATGAGTCTGAGAGGAGCCGAAAATTCGAGTTTTAATGTGTATATGTGTGCACTTTCAGGCTCTTACTTTGCAACAATTTTCAAGTGCTTTTAAGTTTAATTAAAACAATGTAAAACAATAAAACGGATCATTCAGGGCCCCGTAACTCCGGAATGGCGCGACCACTTGAAATTTCAATTGACTAAAGTCTGGATTAGTTTAAATTACTTCGCCACACTTATTCACGTTTTTTCGTAAATCACTTGACTACAGCAAATTTACTAAACACCTACCTAAGCCAAAACCTTGATTATTTAATATTTAGCGAGTAGGCTAACGGAAACATACACCAAAGTGCCAAATAAAAACTTGTTGTAACTTCCAAGTCAATGTCAAAATATATTGCGATCGATAAGTAAAAAAAATTTAAAAATAAAAAGGAGTAGTACATCAAAAACCAAACTAGTAGAACGACCACCAAGTTGAGAATGATGGGGTCTTTCAATGGAGTGATATAAACTGAACTAAACATTCACCAAGGTAATCCAACCGACTAACAGGGTCGGATTGCAAGGAGGTGGGCCTCCCCCGGAAAATTGAAATGGGCCCTCTTTCCTCTAGAATTGTTCACCCTCGTATTTGATTTCTAGGTGAGAGCAAAAATTTTCCAACGAAAAGAACAACAATAACAAAAATATTGTAGTCACATCAAAACAGCCTTCAAAAGGCCCAAGGCCTTGTTCATATCTTCGTTTTAAGCTACAAAAGTTGAAAATCGGTTCACTGGCTCGATTTGTAGGTGAGAGATAAAGTTTTCCAACAAGAAAAACAACAAGAATATTGTAGTCACATTAAAAAAAAAAAAGCTCTAGCCCTTGTTTATATCAACCTTTTAGCTATAATGGTAGAAAATCGGTTCACAGTTTCTATCTTCAGGAGGGGCAAAGAATCCCAACAACAACAAAAAAAAAAGCCAAAAGTTCGACTGTTGTTACAAATTTTAGTGCAGTGAAATAGTTAGGATTTGACCCAAATACCGAATTTCGTTGTCTCTGGATTGAGGGCATTTCCAGGTTCTTTCGTTTTTCTCTTTTGTACTACAGGAGTCACCTCCCTACTAAAGGGGGTGGGGGGGGGGGGCTCCTCGGGAATGTCCGTAACTTATGTTAATGGTCAGGGGGATGAGAAATGTGGTCAAGACCCCAGTTTACTTGCACACAATAAAGCAAGAGGAACTAGGAAGTGCTTGGCCACCCAGTTGATCTCATCTGCAATGCTAATAAGAAAGTGGCGTTTTTTCCCTTAACTTCTGTCCTTAGTACTTGGGAACTTCGGCTGGAGAATACCTACCATCCTAAAAAAATGATTTACCCGTTTAGAGAATGCTAACTGGGCTTAACAGAAATAACGCCCAAACAATAGCAAGAAAATATTTCATTGTTGCAGCTAAGACATATAAATAAGGGAACGGTCATGAGGGCGAGTTGTGGGAGAGTTATGTTGTGTGGTGCTTCTAGTGTCTTCGGTTTGTAAGGCTTGTTTTCTTTAGCTGTAAGTTAGTTTTTAAGTAGGATAAACTGAGCGCATGGCTTGAAGGCCGCATTTTTGTTCTTGGCTCTATAAAGAATCTAATCTAATCTGTAAATTGGGTGAGCCTAACAAAAGGTGTTATAAACTATATGATACTGTAAACTATGCTACCAAAACTGGTATAAGAGAAGCCGCCAAGTTTCCAAAAAATGGTGGGCCTTTGAAAGCAGTGATGGCATTCAACCAGGGAAAGGCCGCCAAGGTTAACCCTATTAGCCAAGTTAATCGCACCGAATAATACTTTGGATGTTAAATGAAAACTTGAAGATTGCTATCGTGAGTAGCAATAATCTAGTATTCATTTAACTTTGGAACTATTAGTCGGTGGGATTAACTTGGCTCAATATAGAATTAACCTTGGCGGCCTTTTCCTGGTTGAAAGATATCACTAGTTTCAAACGCAACTATCACTAGTTTTGCAAACTTCGCGGCTTCTCTTACACCAGTTTTAGTTTTGGGTGGATACTGTAAACAACGCTGAGATTTATTTTCCCTCAGCTATCCATTAGCCCGACTTGCAGTGGAAAGAGTTATGAAACCATGGTAACCATGCGAGGAAAACTATTGTTGTAACTAGCATACACAGACAGGGCAATGCCTAATAACTAGCTAGACAATCTCATATGAAAGCGTTTCTTGGTTCGAGCCTGGCCTTAGCCATTCCAGGTAATTTCAGGAAGAGTCCTGTGATGCTTCGTGTTCGTGTGGATAGTGGCTTGTAAAAGATCCTGGGAATTTCCGATTGGAATAAGCTAGCAATATTGTCCATTTTGCCTTTTGACGCCATGGTTACTGCTTGGAGTGCGTCTAAAGTGTAGACAGCCATTCCTAACCAAACACGGGATCATTTCTTTCTTTCATTTCTTTCTTTGCCGTTTCTTTTCATCACTTCGTCTCAGAATTAATGATTATTATGGACCACAAAATCAGACTGGAGTAAGATGTGCGGACCATGTGCTGAAGCAGTAAAATCCAACATTCCAAGGTTAAGAATGGAGATAGAGATTTAGACCCATAAAAATCGGCTTAAACCCACAAGAGAAAGTTTTTTCTTTTTGTTTGGTGACATTTCCTCATCTTCTGGCGTCTTTTTTTCCAAAGGAAAAAAAAACAATCAACCCCAAGTACTCCGGCACAAATGACAGTTTTTTTAACGATTAAGATCTTACTAAAAATATAAAAACCTGAGTATGAGGAGCGACATGAAAAGGAGTACCCATGATAAGCAGCTTCATCCAAAACACCACACATGTGCAAAACAAAAAACAAAAAAACTTCCCCTGCTGCGCACAGTTTGGTACTGCCAAAACACAGCACACTCGATAGAGCTATAATACAGCAGTCCAAAGGGAAAACGGGAGTTAAAAGAGTCTAACGAACTACTTTAATCCTTGCTTGTTCACATTTATTACGTGTACGTAGACTTATTTTTTTTTCACCTTTCGTTCAAAACATGTCCGTTCAACGGAAGTGACATCATCGTGAACGCGACTGGGGGATTGTAGGAGCTAACTAACCGCAGCAACTAGCAAAGGAGGTTGATTTTTACGGAATAGTGAGCATGCGCGAGACACAGTTCATCGACTGATTCTGGATGGATTATCGACTGACTCTGGATGGAGCCATCAGGCGCGTTGAAACGTGACGTCGTTTCCCTCATCAGACACTTTTGGTACGTTCTGTTGAGGTTTCTGTGCATTGACGGTTACCAACTGTCTTCAGAAGCGTGTGTATGGTTCGTACACAGGTTGGACGTTTTAAAAGGAGGCCAATGTTACCGCAGGCACCATCTCTCGTTCATGGTCGCGACCCCATGCGGTCAAATTTGGAACGACTGATCGTAACTATTTTCTCGGAAAACACACGTTAAAAATGCGCTGTGTAGGTTTCAACTTAATAGATAGATGCGGAAAAATACTACTCCGGTAGTGATTAATCCATGCATGCGGCACCTCCACATGCAGCAACGTTCCACGAGCATGAAACGACCAAGCAGATGGCTACTGCAAGCCAAGGCCGACTAAAGCAGAAATCGCGTGTTTCACTCGCGTGTGGAAAACTGATGCCTTTTAGCGCTACTATGGTAAAATACGATTCTAGTGACCTTGAATCAACTGGCCTGTATTTGAGAAACGAAACCGACAGTTTCTCTCCCAGCTGACCTTGTGACGAGAGATGGACTATGAAGTAATAGTTGTAGCATGAGTACTGTCGCGTCCGTAGGACGTGTATAGATATTTATTCGCTCCTGTTTGTACTGATTGGTTTTATTTCCAAAGCATACGACAACACCCTACACTCAGTCAATTAGTCATGTAAAGCAAAAAAGAAGTAATAATTTTACACCAAATGAAAGAACAAGCTGCCAACAAATACAGGGTGATCAGTTAAATTATGACCCAGCTTGTTAGCTAAAAGTAGTACTGAACGATACGTTATGAGACCCGGGCGATGTGATGAGGCCAAGAGGGGCCATTGATTGGACAAGAAATGGATTACCTAGCTAACTGCTAACTTCTTAAATATGCATCACACACCATCAGTATAAATTAAGAATATGTAGGGAAGAAAGAGACATTACCAATGCAAAAAAAAAAAAAATCGAACTATAGATTTGCAGGTCCTATGGCGAACGTAAAATGACTACTTTCGACCCCTGAATGGCATTCCATTCAAACACTCCGTCGTGCAGGGAAGCATCGCCTACTTTCAGGGGTCGAAAGTAGCCATTTTACGTACGTCATAGGCCCTGCAAATCTAGTCCGATTTTCGTTGTGATTTTTGCACTGGTAATGATTTTTCACTACATATTCCTTATTTATACTGATGGTGTGTGATGGATATTTAAGAAGTTAGCAGTTGAATGACCTTGCTAACATTTGGCAAAGCCATCCATTTCTTGTCCTATCAATGGCCCCTATTGGCCTCGTCATATCACCCGGGTCTCGTAACATATCGTTCAGTAGTACTTTAGCTGGATCAAAACTTAACTGATCACCCTGTATAGTAAACGGTGGAAGCCTATCAGATAACTATAAGGAGCTGTTAGTAGCCTATAATATAGTTAACTACGAATTAAAAATACAGTTTTTTAACTTGATATTTAACGTTACTGATTGTTCATTACTTTGCTAGCTTCCTAGAAATGTTATTAAAGTTATTGAACGATATTAATAAGGAAGAAAAGAAAACCTTAAATCATGAAGTGCAAGATGCGAGCTCCATCCGGAAATAAAAAACTGTAAAATCATTGAAACACGAAAAAAAAAAAAGGCGTTTAAGTCACAGAAATAATTATTAGTTGAAATAAAAACATTCAGTTCATTAAAGGGAATACGCCACGAAGGCGGTGCACGATTCGTGACCGCGTCCATGGCAACTCACAAACTGACATCACAGTCACAGTAAGAAAAAAAAATCGTCAATTCCCTCGCTTCTTCAGCACCACCGTCTTTGGACAAACAGTTACGTAATTCGTCGCCGTATTTGCCCGTCTACCGTATCCGTTTTTCCCTCTCTCTTTCTCCGAATGCGTCTCTTCTTTCACCTTCGCAGTCCAACTCAATTCTAATTTATGCTAAATCTCGTACTGTCCCCCGGTCTCGAGCTCTTCCATTTCAATCAGGGGCCCCCAATCGGTGACGGCTTCGTCTCCCCTGTTCCCCGCGCGTATTCGTCCATTTGTCTGCCATTTCGCATACCCCGGTACCCTGCACTCTCCTTCCCTTCTGACGGCGAAGGGTTAATGGAGTGGCCTGCTGCACACCAGACGAGGTACACTAACCTTTGGCCGTCACATCAATCCTGTCGCGGGGACCGTAAACACTGAAACACGCCGCACTGATAAACGACGTTTATGTAAAGTGTTCTTGTGGCTTTTCAAAGTGTTGCGGCCTTGTCAATATCAACTGTTCTTGTTCTAACAGTGGGACTTCCTTGTTTGTTAATAAAAGAAAGAAAATTAACAAGCCGTTTTTGAGGTCGAGTCGTGTTGTCGAATTGAAATGAATTTGGGTGAATCCGTACAAATCTTGCGGAATCATTTACTCATCAAGTCTAGACACGTCATGGAAAAATCAGGGAATACATCAAGTCTGGAAAAGTCACGGAAAAAAATCAGGGAATACATCAAGTCTGGAAAAGTCTGGGAAAAATCAGGGAATACATCACGTCTGGAAAAGTCACGGAAAAAATCAGGAAATACATCAAGTCTGGAAAAGTCCGGGAAAAATCAGGGAATTTGATTAACATATACTGTGATTCAGGGAATTTCAACAGTTTTCGGAAAGTATTTTTCCTCTATACAAAATTAGCTAATTCGTATTTCACTTTTTACTTCTAGAACCTACACTTTATTTCAGTTTAAACTATCATGTCCTTTTTGTTTCATTTCTGATAAAGTAAAAATGCCTTAGGCCTAAGTAATATGGGTCATTACGTGTTAAGCGGTGCGATTTTTGATTTTGCAACGCGATGCGATCTAGTTATTGCGATTTTAGTGAAATGTACTGCATCATATTTAGACAAAAAAAAAAACGTCGGGGAAAATTGTCAGTATTGGGCTGGAATACCTGGAAAAATCAGGGAATTTCATCTTGAGGTTTTAAACGCCACCGTGTTTGTGAGCATTAAGGAATTTCAATGAGTTATGGTGAATCTTTCCAAATTGGGATAAATCCAGTTAAGCGGGGTTGAACGATATCAACTTTTTCTCCAATTTTCTTTGGGTGAGAAGAAGTCAGACTTCCTCGACTGCAGCCGGATAAGCTTTAACTTTTGACACGCTCCCAGCCGAAGCCATGACGCCAGGAGGAGAGGGGGACAATTTTGCTAGGTAAATCTCACCGGAAATTCCTAGGTTCTTTTACATGCCACAATTGACATAAGCACGAGACATCACAGGACCCTTCTCTTCCGAAAATGCCAGGGTAGGCTGAGGTCGGACTCGAATCCGGCACCTCTGGAACATGAGACGGTCACCTTGCCACCTTGCCCCATTCATTTTTGGTAAGCAGAACTCTTGATGAATCTGAAGAATTCTGCACAAGTTAGCTTTGTGGCATAACTACGAATTTTTATGAAACTAGGAATCCTCTACGAAGTGCTGACAGATCGTGGTGAAACTATATGTGCTTCTCTGCGAATTAAAGCATTGTTATTTATTGTTTATTGTTTGGTAAGCTTTCTGAAAAGCCTAATCATTATGATGCTTACTGAATTTCACAATTGTTATGACATTTTATGGAGTCTTGGAGTTCGTGGATAATTCTAGGGAATATTAAGTTATTTTGTGGGTACCCGGGTGCATTTTCTGGTAATAGGTTACTTCGGAATGTGTTTGGTGAGCCTTACTGGGTTTTGGTGGCATTGGAGTTTCCCTGCAATTCAGAATACCTTGACGAATTTCAGTGAATGCGTGTGAATCTATGCGAATCTTAGTGCTCTTGAACCTCAGGAGTGTTTATGGACTTTAGTAAATAAATCGGCGAACGTTAGTGAATATTGGCGAATCCAGATGAAAATTTTTTTTATCTCGACGAGTCTTGGTGAATCTGCGTCATTCTTTGTAAGTGTTTGGAAATCTTAGTGAATCTAAGAAGTTTGCTCGTTGTGATAACTTTTGTGAAATGACGAGTCGGTGATTGTTGACGAAACTTTGCACAATATTGTGACTATCGGTGTGTAGAGGTGGATCGTGGTGAAGCAGGATTGTCTAAAAGTTTTGGCAAGCTTTGTAAATAGCCTATCTTTTCCTGCATGAAACTAAAGGAATTATTAATCAATGAAAACACGTGAAAACCCACGGCTTTTTTTTAAGCCTGAATGTGTGGATTGATGAAAACTGAAATTCAGATCGACCTTCACTTCGTAGCTAGTAGGTCTATGTGGTATAGGCCTATACCATATAGGCTTAACTGGTTCACGACTTCTGAGGCATACTGTATAAACACGCAGTTTGCATAGATTGCTGAAAAATGAAATCCAGACCCATCTTTACTCCCTTGCAAGTGTATAAACCCGCACCTTTTTTTTTTTAAAGCAGACAATGCGTGGATGGCTAATAAATGAAATCCAGACCGACCTTGACTTCTTTGCAAGTGTGCAAAACCCCCGTCTTTTTTTTAAACCTGAGAATGCGTGGATCGTGGATGTCTGAAATGCAGTCCAGCCCGATCTTGACTTCCTTGCTAGTATTTAAACCCGCAGCTTTTTATATATTTTATTTTTAGGATGCCCAAAAGGCAACCCCAAATCATCGATGCGACAGTCTATCTGGCGCGAGCCTTGCAAGTATCAAAACACAAGTGAGTACAAAATGGCGACCATTGCTTCGTTGTAACAGGGGGGTAGCAACTCAGCTACAAGCATTTCATTTCAAGGTTCGCTTTCAGAATGTCATTAAGGCCACCAACTCAAGCGCAACTTCCGGTTCCCACTTTGCTTGGGTTGAATGAGAATCGTAAACCGTTGTTTAGCGCATCTTAAAATGTGCATCACGTATTTGAAAATGTGACAATTACTACATATAGGACCTAATAAAGGATAATCAGCTGGATTGAACGTTTAGGATTGTTTTAGTAGACTTACGTTAAATAAGGTTTGATCCTTAATTTACTACTACGAAGCGATTGGACTAGGTTAATACAGCTAACTAGGAACGACGAAGCACTGTACGTTTTGGTATACCACAACATCGTGAAAACTCGATGTAAGTAACTTGAAGTAAAATGCCCCTTCAAACGTATGCCTAGAAAATGTCAGTAACTCGCAGGTGTGTCAAGGTATGCTGTAATAATAGTGTCAGGGTGGCACAACATGTATCCTACTGTACTTATAGCCCATTCGAATTGGGCAGTAGCTTAAATTCCAGCAGTTTGCCAGGACTGTAGCTTCTGTGACATTCTGTTGTTTGTGTGCTCTGCTCACCCTGAAGACATGTTCGAAGGCTTCAGGCTTTTAACCAGAATTACCACAGCTTTGATGGCAAAAATAGTCGGTCAGCATGTCCGGTAAGGCAAGTTTTGTGGTTAAAGGCCTTGAACAGGCAAGCCAGGGAACTTTGCTATAGTCTTATTCAGGAGGCATTTAGACCTTCTTCAAAGCTACGAAGATGGGTTAAAGATTGCTACACAGTACGCTCGAATAACTGTTTAGCTGCACTTTATACCACACGCCATGGCTGTTTGCTGTGACGTGCATATCACGTGACTGGGCTAGTCCAATCAGACGGCCAAACAGCCTTTGTTCTCGTTCGTCATTGGTTAACTCTTGGTAACGTCACGGCAAACAGCCATTGCGCATGGTTTAGATGGTTACAGATGGTCGGTTCTCCTGCCCAGGGAAAGTAGAAAATGATATATTTCAACCGAGTTCTTCTTCAGCAAATTAAAAACACATTAAATAACCAAAAACTCTCCTAAAAAGTCGTGAAGGTTCGTGGGGTTGGCAAATCGGTTAAATCGGTTGTCTACGAACGGTCTATGTGTGTCTATGAATGAATGGCCTATGGATGTCCAAGGCCAGGGATGCATATGAATGGTCTATAGATGTCTACCAATAGTATGTAAATCTATACGTGGTCTATGGATGTATACGAATGGTCTATGCATATCTATGAATGGTCTATGGATGCCTATGAATGGTCTATGAATAATTCATAGACGTGACGTCACACCTGTGCTTTTGTGGGCCGTTTTATATGCTAAGTTTTTTAGCATAGTACATTAATTTTTGATTAATTTACTTGAATGTGTTAGTGCGCGTTTACGCAACGATTTGCAACGTAAATTTACTCGCTAACTTTTTTTTACATGGTTAAAATACTAAGGGCTTATTTACGCAACGACTCGCCTTTGCATACTCTCAGCTAGAATTTAATCGCGATGGCAAAGATGTCGTTGCCATGGTAATAACGCTACCTGGATTAGCTAAATCCGACGTAGTTTTAGTAAACGCTTTAAGTCTTGTAATCCGTGACAAACATATAAAGAAATTTCTCCTGATGAAATTTCCCCAGTTACTTCTGAACTCGCAGTATTGGCTGTTCTCGTTGCCAGTCGACAGAGCTAAAACCGCCGCCATGTTGGAATTATTTCAGATGATTTCGAGCATGTAGCTGCGAGAATGCAAGGGCGAGTCGTTGCAGAGCCACCTATAGTAAAGGTCGGATCATCTGTGCCTCCCACAATGCTCCACCAAACGGCTAATAAAATAACGACGCGGCAAATTTGCCAAGTGGCGTCATCGGTTGACAGAATTTGGAACCCTCGTCGGTTAGTTTGAAATTTCGCCGCTTGGTGTAGAGATGGCAGCACCTAGCAAACGTGCGCTTCCATGTATGTCAATGGTTGATTTTACTCGCCTAATTTGTCTTGATCTGATTCGGGCTTTACTGTAGGAGGCTCTGGTCGTTCCCCCAACGCGCCCTAAATATGCATACTGCTTCTCGCCTTTACTGCGGAGCATGGGGCGTTCGGGTTGTCTATCGTAGTAACCATGGCAACGACGCGGATGCAGATCGTCTCCTCGTGACTGAGGACAAGAAGTATGATGCGTACGGCAGCACAGCGTCGATTGATGACAACAAGAAAACAATTTTTACTGCAGTTCAAGACCTGCTGCAAACCAATTCGTTTGCAGCGCCTACCGTTCCTGAGCTACAAAAGTGTTTCCTCAGGGTTTGGCGGTTTAACGTGCTCCCACTCGTAGCCGCCATGGCGCCATTTGTTTTTGCTGCAGCATTATGCGAGTTGAGCGAATTGGGCCATTGTCAAATTTTCGTCGTAATTTGGAAAGTAGCGACAAAAAAAAACACAAATTCACCCATTTCAAATTTCGGTCGCCATCTGGCGAGTGACGACCGACAATGGTGAAGGTTGCCTGTCGGAGAACTCGTTAGCGGTTTGAAATTATACGCTATCTAATATTATTATTACTTTTTCTTTTATTTTTAAAATAAATTTAGCTATAGGACCATAGGTCATCTGAAGTAGATAATGCTCGTGTAGGTGATAACCTTCCTAATGGCGAACGAAATCTTGCGATGGGAGAAGTAAACCCGGGGATTCAAACCAGTAAGCCTCCGATCACTGCAGGGGGCCAAGATGAAGTGCAAAAGAGGCCAGAATTGATCCCGTAGCAGCTGACGGAGGCTGATAGTCTCTCACGCTATTCTGGCTGGCCGGCACTCACTGGCGGGTACTTTCCCTATTCCAGTGACCGACCACAGCAATTCCTACAGGGAAGAAAGTCCTTCTCGGCCTGTAGCTGACTTCTCTGTACCTTGGTTTCAAGTCTTTATGTATATAGTTGTTGAAAGGACACGGGTTAAAGATATCAGTGATGGCCAAGGGGTCTAGTTGAAGCAGTAGCAACCAGCAGCATGCTCGCAGCCAATTTCGATTCTGTCACGATATGTAAATGATCGAGTCAAGCGCCGAGAGCCATGTCACAACAAGGCGCCCTCCCGTGGGAGAAAGAGGAACCTTGATTCACTAGCTTTACCTCAGCCCGCCTTCCCTGCACGAGAGATGAGGAACGCTGGTCTTCGTACACGCAGGTACTGATGAGCAACAGGATAGACAGACATTCAGACAGACCAGGACACACACAAGACCGGACCGACGAGACGACGGAATCGTACGTTGTCCAAATGACAGAAATGCGGAACGAGATTTGTACCCATGTCCGCAGCCCGACTGACTTGTACCCGGGCTTGATTACGACCGCGATGGACTTTTTAAAGGAGAACGACGCCGTTTTAGTTAAAGGTGCAACGGAGGAGGCATTGGTTGGGCTTCCCCGCATGTCGCGTGTGCCGATACAGGCACACGCTATGCGTTCATGGCGGACCAACCCGTGTACGTTCGGAAAATTGCTGACAGCAGTCACACGGCAACGCGCAGCATTATATGTGCCGAACCGAAACCAAGCAGGTGTGGAACCGAAACCGAGAAGGTGCAGAACAGAAACCAAGACGGTGCGGAACCGAAACAAAGAAGATACGGAACCGAAACCGAGAAGGTGCGGAACCGAAACCGAGAAGGTGTGGAACCGAAACCAAGAAGGTGCGGAACCGAAATCATATTCTCGCTCTTAACATGGTTACTGTGTGCCAGTGTGCACATAAATTGGATTGAAGAATCTTAATCCGTTGGGCTTCCTCTAGTGTTATACAAAAACTAACGATTAAAAATGGGAAGCTTGTACATTGTACAGTGCACATAAGTAAACAAATTGCGACGTTACGAAGCAATCCCCGCGTCATTATAAAGCAATAAAGCCAAACTCAAATAAAATACTTCAGAATCCATAATTATAAACGTAAAAACTGGAAAGCACAAGAAAAAATAAATAAAATGGACTTAAGGCCAGTAAGGAGCCTGACCTCTCTCCTGCCAGGTTATCTTATTTATTATTTTTATTCTTATGCTTTCAGTTTTTACGTTTTTATGGATTCAGAAGTGTTTTACTTGACTTTGGCCTCAGAGACGTATCCTATATTACTTGATAACGAAGTGGCGATTGCTTCGAAACGTCGCAAATTGTTTATTTATGTGCACTGTACAAGCTTTCCATTTTTAATCGTTGCGTCTTAGTACTTATATACTAAAACTGAAGAAACATAGTTAACCACAAATAAAACGCCATACAATTCAACAGAAAGCATTGATGCGAAAAGAAAAGTAGACCTTCTGTTGAACTGCACGCTGTTTTCTTTGTAGTTAATGTTTTACTTTTAGTTTAACCTTTCACTTGAAGACGACTCCGAACTGTGAGGCGAAACGTTGCGAAATTGATTCCTTTTGCATTTATGGCTTCTAGTTATAATTTAATCTGGTAAACTGTACATCGATTTACCGAACAAGCAAACAGGAAACATAAACACACAAATAAAAAAAAAAACCTCACAGATATACTTTTCCATCATGTTCCACATCGTATTTGAGAATTTGACGGACAAATTTCCAGTTGTTTGGTTTCGATTGATTGGACGCACGGAAATCCGATTTCTCGAGGACCATTTCATTGCAAAGGCCTACCAAAAAAAATCCCATTTCGTCCTGAAAGGCATCTCCTGCACGAAATTCACTCATATCAGTTTTCCATTCTTTACAAAACCGCTCTGCGACCAGTGCTTGAATAAGTTCGCAAATTGCTCGGCCAGATCCAAATTTGAAAACACCGTGTTTTGCCTCCGATATTTGGAAGGCTGTTGTGTTTTTCAGCGATGTGAGAACTGCGTGGTTAGTTTGTTGTGCACTAGGTGTGTGATACGTGGGAATGCTGAAGGGTGTTGAAGATTTATCAGGGAAATGCTACATTTTTCATAGTGCTGGATGGAAAGTGATTCAAGGGCTCGAAGATGTTGGGGGTCCCAACTTGAGTTTGGTTTAAGAAGGATGGTGGTTTTGGCGAGACAAGGTGAGGGATTAACAACCGTCTGAAAGGGCATATGGTCGACACTAAGAATAAAGTGCAAGAAATGTGCAGTTCTCACATCATCGTTGGAAAAAAACAACAGCCTTCCAAATATCGGAGGCAAAAACGTTGTTTTCAGATTTGGTTCTGGAAGCAGACGACAGCAGTTGTCATGATGATGTAAGTAGACAAGAACTAACAGTTTTAAAAGGCCGGAAGAAGACGAACGCGAGTATTTTCCAGCATCTGTTCGTCGAAAATTTGCCAAACTCGGTGTTTGTGAAGTGTTTGAACCTACAGCGTACTAAATTCAACATAAGATCCTAACACATCTTTTACTCTTAGTTGTTATGGTTACTTGTTTTAGATTATACTACAGAGATCGCTGTTGCAGTGCGTGATAGAGGTGTGCGCCGCAACATTTTCGAGACTGGCGGAAGTGGTGGAAGTGAACAGCAGACCGGATGCGAATACGTAGTCACTGCAGCCGCTTGTTTGTAACGATTTGCGATCCTCAGCCAACATCAGTCGCATCAATCTGCTTTCCCTCCAAGGAACTTACATTATAAACCAAAGTCTCATAGCAGAAATAAACACAACTCTGCGCGGTCATTTCAGAGGCAAGTCTTAAATGACATCATGCACGAAGAACAGTTACTTGTCACTCGCTACGGATTGCACAAGCCAAAGCGATAAGGTGGGAGTGGGGAGGAGGGCCTGAACAGCAAATCCCCGTGTTTAGGGCAGTGCGTTTTTAGCCATGCTCTTTAGAAAGAAAAAAAGAGATTGGAAGGGTGGTGAGGGGTGGGGGCAATAGGTCTGTTACCATTAAGTATATGATTACGCATTAACTGAACCATACAAGGTAAGTTTTTTGGGTAGGATAAGAGGAAAAGTGCAGGGAGAGCGCACGTATACATACAGGATGGGAGGAAAAGTGGAGTACTCCAACAAGCGAAATTGCCTATGTTGTTCAACGTTCAGGCAACACCGACCGAAAAGTGGGAAACAACCACGGGCCAAAACAAACCACGGCCGAAACAAATCCCGAGCGAAGCCGTGTTTGATGCTAGTAACATTACAGTTATCAAACAATATCAACTAAATATACACAAATACCTGTAAATTATGTAAAGGAAAGAAGAAAACGAGCCAAACAGCGAAAATCATACACTAGAAATAACGTAGTACAGTAAGCCACCTTTGTGCACTTACGTTTCGTCGGAGTGGTTAGACTCGGATTCGAACTGTCAACCCAATTCGTCCCCAGATCACTGACCTAGCGCCTTTATCACTATAGCCACTCCTCCACTGGCATAAAGATGACTCAATGAATCCGTTATTAGGGTCACAGCAGTGACCAGGGCTCCATTCGACTGATAATACTTGCGGCCATAGACAATGGAGAAGGAACACAAACAAACACAAATAAATCCTTCATTGAGCCTTTGTATTTATTTGTGTTCCTTCTCCATCGCCTATGGCCGCAACAATGGAGCCCTGGTCACTGCTGTGACCTTAATAACGGATTCAGTGAGTCATCTTTATGCCAGTGGAGGAGTGGCCGTAGTGATAAAGGCGCTATGTCAATGAACTGCGGACGAATTGGGTTGCCAGTTCGAATCCGGGTCATGCCACTCGGGCGAAACGTAAGTGCATAAAGGTGGCTTACTGTACTACGTTATTTCTAGTGTATGATTTTCGCTGTATGGCTCGTTTTCCTCTTTCCTTTAAGCAATTATCAACAACAATTGTCAACATTGTTATTCCAATGTGAATTAGGCCTATGTAAGGGCCATGTATTGCCTTGGCAAATGATTGTACAGCTCGAGCCGTGTGTAAAATTCATCTTGTGCCCCATCCCAATCGCCCAACGCGCCCAAGAAGCTTCCAGCATAACTTCGGTAAGTGTTAACTAGAAAGTTTTCCCCTCAACTTTCTCTTTTCCCCCAGTCCTCCCAATTTCAGTAAAGGCATGTCCCCCAAATTCTCAAATTTTACCCCCATCTCATTCAGATCGGGAAGTAGGATCTTTTGTTAAGTCGGGCGAGCATTCCTTTACTGACCATCATGTAAATTGACCTTGTTTCACTGTTAATTTCCACCTGCCATCGCCATTGCACCAATTCCTATAAGATCGGTCCCGCCAGTATGGGCGCAGCTAGAAAATTCACAAGTGTTAACGATCATTTCGAATTTGTTATTGCTGCAAGTTTTAACATCCATCCTTATGTGTGAGTGCGCATTTCAGCGAAGTTTGCCTCGCATTTCACTCAAACGATGTAACTACAAATTACTCCAATTAATTAATTTTAACCCCGTTCCTTCCCTTTTACTCCCATCCCCATCTCCTCCCCTCCTCTTTTCCAGCCTCGTAAACATTTCACTGTTGCCTGCAGATGTAAATAAAATACGCCCCCGTCGTATATCCCTAACAACCATCAATGAACTTAAATAATAACCCAACCCGCCCCCGACGTTAAATTTATTCACAAATGATTAATGACTTTTGACTTACTCTTTTAATTTAGAACCGGCAACACGAAATTCATTGCCCAAAGGCAGTCGCAAGAACAGAATGCTATGACTCGGCGGATATAAATTCCTTTTCCGTTGTCATTATGCGTGCGATACATTCTGCAGTTTCGACTCAGAACGTCGGGAGTTATTTTTGGGAGTTTTGCATGTGTATTTCGGAATTTCATTTTCTGCCAAACTTGCCGTAGCTGCTGTCAAAAATAAAATATTTATTCCCTTTCATCCCTCCTACCCCCCGGGGGGCAATATTGGGTCACGAGACTGTGTTTGTCTTCTGCAATTGTGTATAAATCGTTGTTTGTACAAATAATATGTTCGTTGTGCACTACATTGCTTTGGTCCGGATGTTGTTTAGCGCTGCTTATTGTTACTAGTTATTAATCGCTGTTATTAATCACAATCATGTCGATAGCAGCATGTCAAAGATACTGGGTTTTTTGAATGGGATTCTCCAGCTAAATTTTCTCTCTCGTTGTGTGGGGTAGAGAACATGCACGGTTTGAGTCCGTCCTCCCTAAAATTAAAACACACACACATACCACAGTTATTTGCTGTTGTTTACTGTTCTTTTTGTTTGTATTGGGCAGAAACAAGCGTCTGCAGCGACTACCTGGTCTCAACCGGCCTTCTGTACAATTCCGCAACTTTCGAAAAATGTTGAGCGCATATATATCACGCACTGCAACAGCGCTCGCTATTATATTATCTAAAAGTGGCAAAGATCACAACTGCTGGTTAAAAATGGGTTAGTTTTTAGGCCTAGTTTTAGATTTTGTGAGAAATTGTCAGCTTTTAGGCCTGGTTTTTACCTGTCGTTTTAATTTCATAAGTAGCCAGCTACACTAAAGAGTTCGGTTCGAGAGTAGGCTTATTTGTTTATGAAACACGGTAAGGAGACTTGAAGTTGCCGCCATGGATTGATAGGCTTACTCTCGAATCAAATTCTCCGTTAGCTGCTACTTACGAAATTAAAACGGTAGGTAAAAAAAAATAGGCCTAAAAGGTGAAAATTAAGCCTTACATCACACGGCTGTTCAAACGTGATTTAGGGCTTAATTTTCAGCTTTTAAGCCTATAGATTTTTTACCTGCGGTTTTAATTTCGTAAGTACCAGCTAACAGAGAATTTGATTCGATAGTAAGTCTATTCATCCATGCAACATGGCGACGAGACTATTTTAAGTTAAGCTAATGTGTGTCGATAACGAAATCCTTTGGTTTTTACGGTTGCACGTCATCCTTAGAGGGTTTAAATGCGACGATCAAATGTTATTATTTCATTTATAGTTACGTCTATAAATGAAATTATACGTTAACTATTAATGGAATAGAGAAATGAAATAAATGAAATAGAAAAGGCCTATTATCTATAAGGAAGCAACGATGTTTTAATTTGCCTGTTTGCTAATTAATTTTTGGTCGCTGGATCCAATTGAAAACCATGCCGTTTCTATCTGGTACCATTCTGAAGGTGAAAAAGGTTACGGACGGACAAGTCGTTGCTGTAGTCTGCGAGTCTGCTCAGCTGTTTCGGCTGTCAGAAGACTAATAGTCAACAAGGATTAACGCTCTTCATAAACTCAAACCCAAACTAAGTACCTAACCTAAATTATATGGCATGGTAGTGTCTTATACAAGGGACTAGTCATTACTCATTGCGGGTAGTTTGGGGGAGGGGTCAGAGAAAATTGGAGGGGGGACCAAGGTTTTTCCAGTCCTCTTCAGTGGCATTGGAAAAGGCGCAAATTTTTTTTAAATGCCCTTTTTAAAGTATCTTTTTAGGAATGGCATCTTTTCATCCTTAAGACATGAAAGGCTTAGGGCCACCGCACGCACAGCGGCCGTAAGCCTTACAGGTCTTAAGGCCAACGAGAATGCTTACGGTGTATGTAGCAACGCGCACTTGGCCGCAGCTGCCAGCCTGTCGCCGCGGCCACTGAGATCTCGGGCGACGTTCAGGCGGCCACAGAGCGACCATACTTGCTCCAGGTTCATTTTTCACCACGTGATCGAGAATAATCAATGAAAAACGGACGTGTTTTTTGGCCGCGACGACCACTGGCCGCGCGACCTGGCCACTCAGTGCGCGGGCGGCCTTATAACCATGGGAGCGATGGATGATCGTCTAACTGGAAAATCGCATAATTGGGAGCTCGTATACAACATAACATTACAGCGGAAAATCATCGAACATAAAATTCGTATAATGAAGAATCGTCTCTAATATCCCTTTCCTCACTCACGCTGCCGCGCTTGCTGCGGCTATACATATAACACCAGAAACCGCCACCATATGATTGTCTAGTTAGACGATTATCCATTATACGACATTCCGTTTACATGATTTTCCAGATGTTTTATTAAGGTAGATATGAGAACAATTATCCCATTAGACGATTTCCTAGTCGTCCGACTCCCCGACCATAATCCATCCGTTTCTTCAACAACATGACTTATTTTTTTATTAATGTTCGACATGTTTTAGTCTCCTTCACCACGGGAGTAGAGGGAGTAGAGTAGAGTTGGATTTTTCGATTGTCTTTCCCAGCAATGCTATCGCCTAATGGTATTTCTGAATCGAGTTTTTTCCCATAGTTCCACGCGAATGCCATTTGCGCATCTCTGCGCATGCTCTTTTGAGCGAAAAGCTCCCATATTGAAAGTCCGGTTTATTTTATCCGATGGAATACCGCAAACTACGTCGTCTATTTTCTATTGTAGACGGGCGCTCCAGAACTTAAAAACGATTGTATGCAGTTAAATAGCTTATTTCAAAGGTTCGTATGCATGTTTAATCCTGATAAAGTCTTAATAAAGGTTTAGAAATTGAGAAAGGCGTTTGGGTTCGCTCCGGGGTTTCGCTTCTGCAAAACCAAAACTTGAGAGCGGCGATTCAGAGGCAGGTTATAAATGACGTCATATTCGAAGGCGAAATTGTTTTATTTTATTTTGTACCATAGAGACGTCCACCATGTTTAAAAAATATATTATCTCGACATCGAGTATGGTGCTTACTGTAAATGCCTCCATATTTTAAAGCTGAATCTTGTAGCGATTTATCATAAATTGAATGCATAGAGTTCTGCTTTTCTCTGACTGTTGCTCTTGAACGCGACCATGAAAATGAGGCTGAGAATGAGGCTTGTTTGTGTATGGGGATGGAACTGCTTCGTGCGTTAGTTGCAAATCCCAACTCTACCCTACTCGATGGGACTTCACTTGAAAACGGGTCCGATCTTGGAACCGAAACGTCGTAATTTCGTTATTTAACTTGCTCTTTATTACGACTACTCTGTTTTATTTAATTTAAAGCTTTACTTTAAGACTTTCAGTAGTGTCTTCTCCCTAACAGTACGACGCCAAATTAATCTAAAGCGGCCCCATACGAAATTAGATGACGACATAACTTATTGAAGCGACGGAATTCGCAATAACGTCTGACCCGAAACAAACTCGGGTGGTTGGGGGGTATATGCTCGTTTTACTAAAGATCCGTAACTTGGAGGAGAACCCCGCTGCCAATTCCGTGTTTTTATAAAGCCAAGTTAGTGTCACTCAAAAACTAAGTTATTTAGATCTTGGAGTACGGAGTACGGTTCGTATAATGCAGATCAATACGAGGAAGGATGTGGGATATGGGGACACGAGGAAATTTAAACTCCTTGAATTCTGCTTGAGGCACGCAGGCACCGCTATAGTGTACGTAATTAAATCGCGTCGCTAGTAACGATGTTGGGCGGTACGATAAAAATGAAGCCTTGACAGGGCTTGAAGCGGCTTGAAAAAATGCTTACGTAAACAAGAAAGACATGCAAAATACTACGGTACTAAAAAAAAAAAAACAGCCCTGAGGTACCCCCGCGCCTCCCATCACGCGCCTCTCTGAATTAATTCAGAAGGCGTATGTTCTTAGTACCAGACTTCATTATGGGGTGTACTTCCTGCTGCTTTAATTAAAATAGATAAAGTTTAAAGTGGTCTTTCTTCTTCTAAGTCGTTGTCTTGCTTGTAGTAATGCTGTAAACGGCCGACGAGTGGGGGAAAGGGCTGGCAGGGAGGGGAAAGGGAGGGGGGGGGGGGGCGCTGCCGAGTGGCGAAAAACACAAGATCTTGTTGTGAGACAGTTTTAAAGCTCGAAATGACTCGTTTTGAAGACGACAGGACGATGTTTAAGTTTGAAGCGGAAACACTTAAGGTTTGTTGGGGTTTTGGGGGTATCCGGTGTTAGAACGATTGTGTAGTTTTACAATGTGAATGGAAATTAACGAAATTTAACAGAGGGAATGACAACACTTTCGGATACGTGAATAAAATTCATTTACAATATAAACATTGCGATGAAAAATACTGGCCTTTTCGTAACATTCACAGGATGCTGGACTAAATCAATGCCCACTGCCCCATCCCCAATGAAAAACAAATTCGAATCTTCCACAATTCCCAGTAGCAGGATTGGCCTACATTAATAACGCTTGATACTCGACCATTGTTGCAGCCGTGTATTAACCGTGGTAACCGAATGGCGATAAAAATGAACCATTACTTCATTTCTGGTGCATGGCCAAGCGCTCATTAAGGTAATCCAGGCCAAGGGCGGAGTGGACTGCGACCCCTCCAAATAATCACGGAAACATTTCCGAGATTTTTAAAAATAAGTTACGAATAAAAATAGCGAACTGCTTGAGGTGGTCTGTGACGTCACATCCGTCCCATGGCCGCCGCCACTGTTTTTCCTGTGGCGTGGACCGGAAGCAACTTTGTAACCCGGAAAGAAGCTTATTGCCTCATCTAGTCCTACCAAGTATCGTTCATTCTTTTGGGGTAGAAGCTTAAACTGGTGTCGCGTTTTGCAATTGAAATCAGTCCTGGTTGTTGGTCACAACGTGCAGCTGGATTTCCGAACACTCCTTTGGACTTCTTTCAGATGCTGCGAAGCTCGTGTGAATACCTCGATAGGCTCTAAAGCTTATCGAGGTACTTACATGAGCTTCGAAGCATCTGAAGGAAGTCCAAAGGAGTGTTCGGAAATCCAGCCGCACGTTGTGATAACAACCAGGATTGATTTCAATCGCAAAACGCGACACTGGAGTGAGTTACTGATTGGGGGCTTGACTCAGGCATGGTCCGTCGAT